>BHDV01063083.1:0-11230 GCA_005406045.1 Adoxophyes honmai | reverse complement strand
AAAAAAAAAAAAAAAAAAAAAAAACACCCGAATTGAATACCTCCTTTTTTTGAAGTCGGTTAAAAAAAACGAACGTTTAAGCAGTTATTTTTTCTGATCGTCGCCTTGGAAACACTGAATAACATAGGTAATTAAATATTAGACTATTTACATTACTACACATATTTCAGTGCGCTGTTTTAATCAACGTTTTAGAGAGCAGAAATATTTACCTACTTAATTAGGTACTTACGAAAAGATTATAAAGAATTAGGTATATTTGTGTATAAACTTATGATCTATCGCTTTGGACATAAAGATTGAATGGTTTTCGTCTCAATCCCACACTGGGTTATATTTTTTGTTAAATACCTATTTTCGGCCGAAAATACTGAAATAGCGTTGACACAGATCGAAAGAAAACTTCACCCCAATAGCGATCCATAATGCTTTTATTCCGAGAGATATCCAGCAAGTGCCGACCCGAACACCCCCTCATTATCATATTTAAGTAATAAATCCGACTACGCTTTCGTCTACTTCACAAATGGCCCTACACTTTGACTCCATTTTAATCTTAGAATACTGATAAGCGTAAACAAAGTGGAATGGATCATTCATTCACTTACTCATTCAATGAATGAATGCTGGGATTTTATATTATTTCAACGATTTTGATGCGATTTATCTATCAATTACCTAACGAAACGACAAGAAATTATTCAGAGGTTGAGTAAATCTGATTTCACATCACTGGATTTGGATAATGAAAAAATCTTCAGTTACTCAGTAGGTACCTACCTATTGCCAATCAGCAAAAGCTATATTTAGATTGAAATAATTATTTTACTTTCTTAAAATTCCTAGGTAAATCTATCAAAAAACGCTTTATACTGAAGTACTGTTGTATTATTCGATTCGCGTTATGAAAATGTTAAAAAAATGTAAACCGACCAATCATAACGGCTGAATCTTGATGATGATGATGACTCACTGTTTGCGTAACGCGTATGAACTATAGTTTGTTATGTTGCCAGCGAAATCAAAACATACATACAATAATACCTGTGTTCCCAAATGGGGTAGGCAGAACACACGAATCGTGACAGACAAAAACATGATTATGACTATTTCACGCTATGTAACCACTTCTAGCATAATTTTAGTTTTGAAAACAAATGGTAGAGGTTAGGTTAATGGTAGACAGGTTGCTAGCCAGTCGCCTAAAGCATACATAAACCTATCTCCTTTTATCACCTCTTACGAAATCCACAGAAGAAATAGAGAAGTGTGTTATTCTATCCCGACACCACACAGTTCGCAAATTACGACGCAAAACAATTCCACGGTGAAACCGGACGCTACGGTCACTAAATTCAAAGTTAGAACAAACTATGAGAACAGTAAAACAATGTTGGTAACACTGGTAACAGTTTCAGCTTTCCATATTGAAAGTTGAGCTTCAAACTAGGCACATTTCCTATATATTCCTACTCGTACCTACAATCGGCAACCATTTTTGTTGTTTACAAACTAGAAACTATTTTATTTAATTACCTGATTAACAGCAATTTTTACGTTAAAAGCTAACGTTAAGCAAGTGAATCATCTTGGTTCTCTTACTCAAACTGATATAAATATGTAAATGTGCTAAGATATGCAGGTAAGTTAAAGACATAAAACAAAAACCTTGAAAGTTGAAACATTTATGGAAAAAATACTCAGACCGTGAATTAAGGCTCTTGTCTCATATTTCCGAGTCATAAATTGGACTGTTAATTCATGGAGCGATAAATTGTGTTACGAAAGTGCTTATTTTTTCTTACATTCGCCAGTTTGCTGAGAGAACATGCATCAACAGATTGTTTCAAGTAAATTTACGACTCGCATGTTTGGGGTTGCCCAGAAAACACTTTCTGAAACAAATGTACATCCGTACTACCCTAGTTTCGGTGCCAAATTACAGGGAATAAACTTTTGTTTTATATAAATAGTCTACAGAATTCCGTGTGGAGTACAAAGAACTTTTGTTGGCAATATATTTGATTGCGTTCCTTAACATGAAATACTATGCACTGCATAAAAGAGCATAAGTAGACCGTCTAAACTTATCAGAGGTATAATTTCTTTTACTCCGATAGTAGGTGTATCTCACTCGCATTACCTACCTAGAGACGTCAGAAGTAATGATAGTTTGTGCAAGAGTTGCCCGACACAGGAATACAATTTTTAGCAGAATTTCGAAGACAGCATAAAACTAATATTCACGTTGTATTTTTCAAAGAAAAACATAGTTCCCTCAAGAAAACAATCTTCTAAAGCTAGAATATACTTAAGAATTTATTTTCTTATTTCATGCAACATATTCGAACGTAGTTCACGACCTAAAAAAAAAACAAGCTTGTGCTATCGGTGTGCACAGCGAATTGGTATAAAATATACAGACATGTCGAAGGCTGAGCTTGAGTCCTACGCAAACATTTGCTTTATTCGGTGCCCAATAAATCCTCGAATTGGACCTTTACTTATAAATATTACATAAATAATGGACTGAAGCTAACACAATACGGTTGTTTTGAATAAAAAACGGGCTCTATTTGTATAATGCAAAAGATTAATCAATCTTGTAATATTGAAGCAGTGTCTAGATTTTCTCCCCCAGCGTGTCACGGCCAGCCAATGCCACAATCCATCTAAGTCACATCTCCTCCAATGTCAATATCAATACATTGTCTACATGTGATTTTATCAAGCCGCCTACAACGCTCTTAACGTAATGCGTCTCTCACGCTACGGATTGTCAGATATTTTTGCTGGTTTCTCGAGATTAATTTTGGACATTGTCCAGAAGGAATGATTTGACGAACTTTTAAAGTGAAACTAGTATTTTTATTTTCAAGGATGAATGTTTTAACTAATAAATAAAATTTCAAGGAATCACGAAAAAGAGAACGCCTAATTCCAGCAATTGGTATTGGATTTTTGAAGCGGCAAATTTGGTTCATTTTATTTCGGGGTCATTTGAAAATGTAGTTACATCACGTTAGAGGTTAGAGATTATCTACAGATAGAGACGTTCTACAACATCCGCGTCTAGTGTTTACGGTAGTGATAGTTAGATATTCTTATTTTGTCCATTTTAAAAGTACGGCCTACAACTTATTACATGCTCAGTTGTACATATAATATTATTACTTATCATCTATTTTTTTCCGCTGAACATCGAACGCATTCGCATCGCCATTCAACGGGGTAACGCGGCGAGTGTGATGGGTATCTTTGCGCTGGGGGCAACTCGGGGGGCTTTTGTTTAAATATATTTTTAATGTCATTATTTTATATTACCAATGAGTTATAATACTTCTAATTAAGAAGGATAAAATTGTCTATAAGGTTCAATTGTTTTCACTTAGCTAGGTGTATTCGTTTTTAAGATATTGCAATTTATGTTGGTGACCCGAAAGTTTTGCTCTCGAGTGTAGGTTTTCGATCTAAAAACTGATATTGTAACGTGAACACAAATTTAATTAGTATAATTACCAGTAGGTACCACGTAATAGTATGGCCACGGTGTTTCGCGTCTTTAATTTCCACTAACGGCAAGTCCCAATATTCAATTCATCAGCTAGAGACAGGAAAATGACATAACGCTCATACATTATCATATCACTATCAGTCACTTTCCAATCTACCTACCTATAGTATACTAACCCAATATTTGTTTAGTTGCTAATGTGCAGAAGAGATTCTTTTGTTTGTAAAGTTACTACAAAAAAATAAACCCTTGGGTATGAAAAACATACCTTATCAAAGAATTCTTAGCTACTTAAGTATGTCAGATATAGAAAAAACTTTTGAATTGAAGATTCTTGTCTATTTCTCACAAGAGTCGTCGTAAAATATTTCTTACTCCGTTGAGGGATAAGGCTCGACAAACAAATAGTTTATGTAAAAGCAAATTCATAATTTCGCATTCGAGACTAATACTAAAAATAAAGAAATAGATCCCATGTGTTTTAGATCGAGTCCCATGTGTTCGAAACATCTTAGGTTCCATGTCTTTAATTTTTTTTTAGCTATTCTACGAGTGCCCCAAGTTGTCATTCCATAAAGACTCCTACAACAGTAACAGCAATGAATATTCTAACACTCAAACTAAGGTAAGTGCTCCCAATAAAGTTGAACTCGGCAAAACACCCGCAGGGAGCCAAACGGGAAACAGCCAAACAGCTGAGTCAAGTCTAAGCAACGCTTGAGAGTGGAGGTGGAAATAATACGGTTTTCTGTCTAAATTCAAACTTGTACGAAAAATGTAGGTATCATGTTTTCAAGCCAGCTTATTTCAAATACAACCAATCAGGTCTGTAGCGTGGCGAGGGGTCGAATCAATGATTTAATACAGAGTTCAATGTGTTTATCATATTAAACGTAGACTTTTTTTATAAGTTTAAAATCACAAACGATCTCGTATGACCCTCGTACCTCACGTAAAATTGCTCTTAAAGCTTCCTCCCTTACAGTACTTTGATATATCGAACACTTACAAAGTTATGAAATTATTTAAATATTTTTTCACTTGTCTTGCTTTCAATCTAATAAAATGGCATGCCATGACATACCTACATACAATCACTATTCCCAAAATAATCGTATCTACCTAAGTATTCCACGTTCCGTAGCTGTTTCTTACAATTATTTTTTGTATAACACAGATGAAAAAGGTATAACAATGACAGGTTGTTAGCCTCTCATTTTAAAGCACTTATGAACAAGTTTTTGTACTTATTTTCAGTTCCCGCATAACCAATTCCGTAGACTAAGTTAAACTTATCCAGTGCAATCTCACAATACTCGGCGGCAATAATCCAACATCATGAAATCAACAGAAACTGTGGCGAGTTTTAATAAAGTTCCGTTTGAGACGCGCGGCACGTTCTCGAAAACAAAAATTAAATTCTTCGACCCGTAACGAACCGCAGCGCGCTTCATTAGCAAACTTCGTCTTAGCCTTAAAGCTGCTGCACCCCGGGCCGCTTGCTAGTGGCGAAGACTACTATAATGGTCGCGTCTAATAATACATCTAATAGACAACCATTCGGTGTTCAGAATAATACCTCTCCATTTCTTCCGTGGATGCAGGTCGCTTCTAACAGGTATTCATGGAAGTCTAAAGGGGAGGCCTATGTTCAGCAGTGGACGTCTTATGGGTGAAATGGTGATGATGATGATGATGATGATTTCTTCCGTGGATGCCATAAAAGGCGCAAGGAAATAGGTTAAGGTATATTCTAGGTGGCAACCTGTCACCATTACACCTGCCACCTTAAAACCCAAAAAAATGCTAGAAGTGGCCACATAACGTGAAACAGTCATCGTTTTGTGAGCTCTGCCTACCCCATTTGGGAAAACTCGTAACTAATAAACACTTTTAGTGAAACAAGCATCAGGTATGCAATTATTGCAATTATGCACAAGATAAAGTTTGAATACGGAACAGCTCTAAAACTATCATTTTAATTTGGTTTAACACGAATCAAGAAGGAATTAGTCGGATCTCCTGTCTGAACCCTTTTCTCTATTTACGACACCAATCAGTCCAATGAATTCCGATATTCGGGTACTGCCCTATTAAGTGGGTAACCGTAATCATGCGGGGTGAAATCTAATCAACCAGAATTATTCTTATTAACTGTCCTAGTCCTAGTGATACGCAGCTCATACATAACAGCACGACTTGCCAATACAGACTAGGTACATACATTTTTCACGTTTACAAAGAAACATCATTCATCACTTATTCTTATTACTTATCGGTAGGCGCCTTTGTAACATGGGTAACCACTATGGTGCATAACTGGCCGCTCACAAAAAGATTGGCTTTTGTATTTTGAATTTATTTCTTTTTGTGAGCGGCCAGTTATGCACCATGGAGGTTAGCCATGTTACACCTTTTTACATTATGGCCCTATGAGCCTATGAGCCTATGACCCAATATGCAAGCCGGGTGCAAAATGTTCTAAACTAAAGTTAATGACTACAGTCTGAGAAGTCAATGTTGTTTGGTATCTACCTACATTTTTAAATAGAAACCGTTGTCAGTTAATTACCGTAACTTCGATAAATGCGTGAACTTGAGCTTCAAAACAACTCCAATTTAATCTGCTAAACCTCTCAGCGTGATTCTTTCCAGCTAAAAATAATGTACCTACAGGTAATTCAAAAATTGATTTAAAGTATTACCATCCTCGTAGTACTGCGATATTACAGCGAACAATAATATTTCCTCATTTCCGACGCTAATGACCTCGCATCAGCTTAAAATAAATTAATGGTATTGTCTAAAATCCGTTACATAGGAATAACAGTAAATATAAAAGGGTCGTTTTAAAGAGACACTCGCAATCCGTTCCCCTAATTAAGGATCTGAATAATGTACAACCAGCCTTTTTTAATTTGTTAATGGGTGTCTGTGAAATCCTTGGAAGAGTGTAGTGGTAGACGGGCATACGTTAACAAGTTTAAGCAGTAGGTATACTTTTGCTATTACATTACATTAAAAGGTGATAGGCAGTAATAAATCGGTAGGTTTTAGTAGGTTTCAATGAACCCTTATTCATTTAATTTTCAACCAAAAAATCTATGAACTTTTAAATAGTGAAATTTGCTCTCCTCACGATCTCGTAGAGCGTCTACGAATGATTCACAAATCGCTACGTCGCGCCTCGTAGAGCCGTCTACGGTCGTAGCGTGTCGGATTTTAATCAAGTGTCAACGTCGTAAATTGCAAAAACTCTTGGCATCGAATTGCATTTTGTCTAGCCACTCAAGTAGGTAGAGTCAAATAATTTTAGCTAAACCAAAAAATACATTAAGTTTATTTCTCTAACGTTGGACGAAATTAGAAATGTGGCATTGGCAGAGAATTCATTCTATTTGTTTGTCGGGGACAATACCCAGGCTTTTCTAGTAATCCCCACAATTGCCAAGACCTTTTACGGAAGTAAATTGAATGTACTAGAGAAGGTTTCACTCTTGGGTCAAGTGTTGTTGTGGATCAAGTCGGTTTTCGTGGAAATACATTTTATGGATAAAATGCTTTTCACGAAATTCGAGAGAATAACAAAACAATCCAACAGTTATTTTTGTAACTGCTGTTTAGTAAAAGGCACAAATACTCGAGTGTAGCTTATGAAACGAAAGCAGTGGCAGACTGGCAGACATAACTTTTTAAATTTGCATTTATAATAAATCTCAAAATACCTACCTATTTAATGATAACTTACAGTCATGGGATCTAACTTGGCAAGGGTTGGAGTAGTGGGAGTAAGTTCGGGTACCTATGTCCTACTGGCTAAAACCTTGTACCTAATTCAGATGCGGGGAAACTACAAAAACAACAATAGCGTCAAGACCTAATTCCACAAACAAATTGTGCATCAGCTTTTTGGTAGGTAGATACCTACGCTTACACTTTGTATAGGTTTATACATGGTGCTCGTGAGCATTGCGAGAGATTTCAACCACGAATTCCAGAGGCTATAAGAAGTAATAAATGTTATATGAACTTAGGTCGAAACACGATTTTTTTTTTATAATTTTCATACATAATGATTGCTAATGTCGTATAGACGTGCCTTAATAATAGTAAAAAAAATCGTGTTTCGACCTAAGTTCATATAACATTTATTCCTTCTTATAGCCTCTGGAATTCGTGGTTGAAATCTCTCGCAATGCTCACGAGCACCATGTATACTGTTTTAAGTAGATACTTGCTAAGTGGCACAGGTCAAGTTGAGCTAATTGTCCAGCACTACAGTGGCGTAGGAAGTAGGTTATTATGTGAGTGTTTGCACTATCCCATTTGACACACTATTCTCAAGTGGCACGTGAGCTGTAGAAGCAGAAGCATGAAGCCGAAAGTCAGTGTTGTAGTTTTGCGACTCCAGAACATTACTACTGTTTGTGTTTTAGAAGACCGTGGTTTTGTAAATATTTGTACAACTATTGTAGTTCCGCGTAAATCCTACTTAGTCCCTTGAGTGCTTGTTTAGTTGACTTACTGCTAGAATTATTGAGCAGTATTGCGGCAAAGTGAGCTACGCCCTTACTCCGAAATATTAAATTAGATAAGCCGACTGCTCCTCGCCATGTTTTATTTACACTTGCTTACCTCTAACTTGATTTTTCATGCGCAAAATATTCGCAGAAAGCTACGGACGTAACGATTTCCGTTCGAGGAAATGGAATCTACGTGCAAATGTGTGCGCGAATTGGGAGCGGTTATTAGTCTAAATTTGTCACGGGTTAAAATCCGTGGTGATGGAATGGAAATGTCATTATTTGTACCTATTCCATATATTCCCACGAACCAATTCCAATGGCTTTGCCCGTTCTAGATTTTTATTGACATTGATATAAGATTTTACCCTACTGAAATGCCAAAGGTGACGAAAGCCAATTGTGTAAACTGATCGCCTCCCGAAGGCCGTACAAAATAATAAATATTGTTCGACAAATGATAAAGAATATTTCAAGAGCCATCCCCGGCGTGTCGAGATGGCATTCGTTCGCCCCTATTTTCAAGATTTTACGGTCCACTGGGGGATAGTACTACATGTATGAATATCTAGCTATGGCTCAGGGCGGCTTGTATTCCCTTGTTTTTATTACAATCACGTCTTGTAGACGTCTACGGCTGCGAGTTGCTAATGCAATTTAGTGTTGCCTCTCCTTTTTGACGAAAAGGCTCGGTCTTTTGTTTTTGTTCCAGTAGCCCGTGTTAACTTTCCGCCTACCCGGATTATGGTAATTGAAAATGAAGGAACTTGTTCGCAGTTTGAATAGTTACCTCTCCTAATGGCTTTCAGATTTATTGCTTATTTTCTCTTGTTGTCACACCATGACGCTACTTTCGGTATAACATTACATATTCTTAACAACGATTTTGGCATACTTTAACTTTTTTTATTTAAAAGTTTTTCCATTTCCGTCTCTGAAGATGTTGGTATCGAGTGCGATTCTTCTTATTCTAAAGCTGTAGAATTATTAGTGATCTTTGAAAAAACTTTATGAAACCTCACGGAAACTGTTGAACCCATGAGAAACAAAAAAAATCGTCACAAATGTGCGTCTCTCGTCTGATACCTAAGCTAGGAAACATAGAGATTTTATGGCAATTCCCTTGCGCACTTCAGAAACCCTAATTTACCGTCCCAAATTTACTACAGGAGATAGCGTGAAAGCCACTTCTAATACATACGCTCCTTCTGCGGGTCGGTTTGATTGGTAATTTTCAGACAAAGGGAAGATTTCTAGAACGTAATAGCTACAAAACGAGTTCCGAAAATTGCTTCCCAAGTTACGAATGGCGTCGTAAAGTTTGATGTCAGTTTTGTGATAAAAGAAGGGGTGAGTTGTAAAATACCCAGAAACATAAAGGCGACACGGTATAAAAACCAACAGTTAAAATTGGGTCTCGATCTCGAAGCCTGTGAACATGACGTAACGAAAAGATCCGCAACAATAACTCAAAAAGTCATCACTAAAAATGCTAAAACTAATTTTAAAAATTGTTGAATTGTGGAATCTGTTTTCTGAGTCAACCAAGTTGACAACGCACTATGTTGTGCACACTCCACAAGAGAAACAATGTGTGTTTAAGTTTCAAGATAACCACCGTCCAGCGGGCAGCCCGTTTACCGGACACAATGCAATGTCACAATCCCGAGGGAACAACAACCTATTCCGCTCGCCGTTCCATTATTACCCCGATAACAATCTGGGGAACGGCACAGTTGCTAGAGCTCACACTTTAACATCATTGAAACGGACGTTAGCATTCCGAATTCAATATTAGCTAACGATTGCCTCATTACTGTTCAAAGAGGTAAATGCAAAACTCGGTCAAATTAAACAGCGATCGTTTCTAAATTGTTTCGGGTCGGTCGATGTGTTTGAAGTGGCAAGTATGTACCTACCTAGATAAGTATGTACAGCCCGGTCAGCTCAGCATCTAGATCCGCATAAATATTTTATGAGACTTTAACGTAAAGAAAAAGTATCAGAGTCTAATCTACGTAGTTCTAGTGTAGGTATATCCATTTGCCAAGCGATTGAGAGCGGCTTTACAGATTTCATCTTTTAAGTTTTCAATTACATTGTAAAAGGTTTATTAAGATAGAAAATTTAATAAAATTGTGTACGCGTACAAAGCCACGGGCAACAACTATAGTAGAGACTTATAGGTAATTAAAAAAAGGTAAACAAACGGGAGCTGTCAAAAGTCAACCCGACAAAGTCAAAAATCACGTAATAGTAGGGGACCCCAGGCAGCTAATTTTGGAGTTGCTCGAGCGTCGTAGAGACCTATTGGGTTGTGGAGCTTAGGTGATAAGAAGAAAAAAATGTTATATAAAAAAAACTTGTTCATCGGTGGGGTGAGCAGATATAAGCTTTTAAAAATGTAAAAAAAAAACGATATGTGGAGTTACTCCATCCAGCGCGTCAGATATTGATAGTATGCGTGTCCTACGTATTAAAAAGTATGTACGCATGTTAATCTGACTGTTTCCATGGTGGAGGTGACCATACGTAAGGGTTGAAAATAAAAAATAAAAACATTTTGTCGAGCGCGTCAGATTTTCTAAGGGGGTGTTAAGTGAACCTTTAAAAAAGCTCCTGTATAATAATCTGACGATTATGATGTGACGCAAACTCACAATCATTATTTGAATATGCAAAAAAAAATCGCCATTTTGAAATGCTCCGGCGCGTCAGATTAAGATATAGGTATGTGGTTCATCAACATGGCCTGGACGTGCTGTGTTTTAATCTGACGATTATCTGGAGGGATTCGCTAAATCTGACTGTTTAAAAAATGAATCTTTAATTTTTTGAGCTTAATTTTTCGAAAAGCTTAATAAATGGCGAGCAAATGTTTTTTTTTTCATGTTTATTAGTCATTCTCTAGACTTGTCTTGTAAGTGTTTTTACTTGTGTTCTAATTCTAATTACCACGTTGCTTTTTTTCTACAATCTTTTCAATGAATTTTATTGCAGATATAGTAACATGACATGGCACTTTATAATTACTAACGGTTAGTTAGTTAGAAACGATTGAAAATTTACATGACGCGTGAATTAGAAAAAACGACCCGGTAATTAGATTTTTATAGTTTTTCCATGGTGCGTGAATTAGAAAACGATGTGCTGTATCTGTAGTTAAACCGTTTAATTTCCGTTCAATCAGTCG
>BHDV01063037.1:11918-25306 GCA_005406045.1 Adoxophyes honmai | reverse complement strand
AAAAAAAAAAAAAAAAAAAATTAGGTCGAATTGAGAACCTCCTCCTTTTTGAAGTCGGTTAAAAAGGGCTGTCAAAGTAACTTTACACGAAACCAACGCTGGCTGCCAATAAAAGTGCAACCACACCGCAGCTTTAAAGGTCACGATACGGAATGGCAGTGACGCCTCGTATGCGTACTTGTCAGTTTGACATTTTAGTACGGGTATGATTTTCGACTAATTTGGCAGTGATGAACTCGGATATGTCATTCATTATTTTGTGAACTCAAGATGTTACTAGTCAACTTATTGTTTTAGTCGCTAATAGTCGTGATGGGTATGATTTTCGACTATTCTGGCAGTGCTAAACTCAAATACGACATTATTTTATGAATTCAAGATGTAACTTGTCAGTTTGACATTTTAGTTGCTAATAGTCGCGGCGGGTATGATTTACGACTTATTTGGCAGTGCTGAACTGGGATGTCTTTTTTTTAATGGCATTTACTCTTGCTAGGTAGCCAAGGAGTATTTTTCCAAGGAATTTGTCATTATTTTGTAAATACAATATTTTACTTGTCAGTTTAACATTTTTAGTTTGTTTTGTACGGTCAAGGACTTTAATTCATGAGCCACCATAGAACGTTTTCAAAGAGAAAATTATTACGATTTCTCTTGATAATAAATGAGATAATATGTCACTATGACGTTTACTGTGAACTGGTTCCATGGTGGCTCATGAATAAAGGGCGGACAGTGGATGCAACATACGTCAAAGTCATGTCAAACGATATACTTAACATGGATATGACTACAGTCGAGTTTATTAATATATGAGCAAAACTGAGGGTTCAAAAATATCTGTACACCCTTATGACATTGACAATAAGGTGCAAAAGTTTACTTTGGCATTTGTCTGCTCATATATTTATGAACTCGACTGTACAATTGGTTTAATGAAGAGAATACGAAATATTACTCAAAATTAGAAAATTTATCAGATCAATATCAAATTCTTCTCAATTCTATTTCGTAGTTTAAGTACCTACAGGATTTCTGATGGCGATGGACACTAGATTTTACGCGTCTGTCAATCACACTTTTACGGTTTGCTGATAAATTGTCATAATAATCACATTTTGTCCCATGGAGGATAGATATTTTGTAATTACTGATATATTTTTAATAAAAAAATCGGTTGTCTGTAAAATCGGCTTACGAACGATGGTTGAACGTGACAACGTCATAAGAAAATACTGATGGAATGGTTCTTTTTTTTGTCATTCAATATTATAATAAAATTAACATATTTTATAGCATGCATTCAAAAAAATACAAAAAGAACTCTTTCGAACTGGATTTGAACCAGTGACCTATGACTCTACAGTCCACCGCTCTACCAACTGAGCTATTGAAGGTTGAGAATTGGAGTTGAAATTCTGATAAACTTTCTGCAACGTAATTGGTTTAATGGGACGCCTCAGATCGACGTCATCGAGGTAACGCCGTGTACGTCATGTTTTATGTGCGTGCAGCCAGCTCCATCGAATTATAGGACGTTGTCACGTCAAAAAATAAAATAAATATTGCTCAAAATTTAATTTAAGTCTTATCCATCGTATGCTTTTGTCACCCGATTGCATCCGCTGTCCGCCCTTTGCTCATGAATGAAAGTCCTTGACTGTACAATCGAACCAACTGATTCCTGACCCACCGCAGAACGTTGTCACAATAAACGTAATAAGAATTTCCTTTGTCAAGCAATGCAATGTCACTATGACGTTCACTGTAAATAGGTTCTATTGTGGGTCAGGAATCAATTGGTTCGATGGTGCATAATGTTTGTTCCTAAATAAATAAATAAAAGATACTAATGGCCGCTAACCTCTACGGCGAAGGGCCGTCCTGTCCCGAGGCAGCGCACGTCGACGTCCTCCCGGCCCGCCGCGATGAACTTCAGCCGGTGCTCGCTCGCCGGCTCGGACAGCCTGCCAAAACATTTATTAATAGTTTTATTTTTACCTCTATTTCAATGAACATTTATATGAAAAACACATTGATTTCAGCAAACAGCAGCGCTATTCTACATCGTTTTTAATTTGACAGTGAAACCGAAAAATTATATCGCTTTGAAATTGAAACATTAGCAATCACGTAAAATTATTGCAACCAATGTCAATACCCATAAATTTTAAATGTGATAAATAAATCGAACGAATGATTTACTAAACATTGCTTCTACGTAATGCTCTCAAAATCGTAATCCAGTTTTTTACACGAAAGCACTTCATCGTGACGCTTTAGATCTAGATCATTTTCCTCCTTGAAATTGATGTAGATTTTTGGTTAGACAATAGCACTGTAGGTCGGGATGACGCCACTGACATCCGTACCAATATATAAATGTGAAAGTGTGTTTGTTTGTTTGTTTGTCCGTCTTTCACAGCTAAACGGAGCGATGGATTGACGTGATTTTTTAGGTAGAGATAGTTTAGGGCATGGAGAGTGACATAGGCTACTTTTTGTCTCTTCAAAACCCCCCATTTTCCTAAAATGAGGGGTGGAAGCCTTTAATGTAGAAAGCTATAAAATTGGTATGTGTGCTATCTCTTCTGTGATACCCCGAATTCAACGCGAGCGGAGCCGCGGGCAAAAGCTAGTTACTGATATTTACTAGTGGTCGGATATACGTGGCTGAAAACTTCTCGCGTTAATCTCTTTGATGTACCGCCACTTGAGTTATCGCCTAACGCCAAATGGCATTGTTAACGCCGTTGTAAAATTATCGCGTTAAAACGTGGCTACACCTATGGTTAACGTCCAACATCGCGATAATTAATGGCATTTCCCGTTATTGTGGCCCCAGCAATAGCGTGGCCCCAGCAGGAAAATTTTTACTACCAGCACATAACAATCACGGGGAAACTATCTAACCAACTCAAGAGTATGAAAGGCCACTCACCCGTACAGATCGGCAATAGGCTTAAAGATGATCTCTTGCACCGAGGATTCCATGACGCGGCGCCCGCGCACCAGCCACGGCGTCTGCGGCAGCGCGCGGGACAGCTTTATGTATCTAAAGCACGGTTTATTACATCTTATATTACTTTATTGTTTCTTATATTACTTTATTACTTCTTATATTACTTTATTACTTCTTACGGTACTATATTACTTTCTAGTAGGAAGTTCCTACATTACTTTACTACTCCCTGCATCATTTTATTAGTTTTTGGATAACACTGGCTATGGTCGGATGGGAGCAGCATGTGTTTGAATTATTGTGAGATGGATGATAGGCCAGCATTACACTTGTAAGTTTTACTTACGTAAGTTGGAACACGGCTACAAGCTAGAAAGAGATCATCATCATCATCATCAGCCTATATACGTCCCACTGCAGGGCACAGGCCTCCTCTCAGTATGAGAGGGCTTGGGCGATAGTTCCCACGCGGGCCCAGTGCGGATTGGGAACTTCACACACAACGTTGAATTACTTCGTCGCTGTGTGTAGGTTTCCTCACGATGTTTTCCTTCGCCAAATAGCTCGTGATAAATATCAAATTTGATATCGCACATAAATTCCGAAAAATTCAGAGGTGCGAGCCCGGGGTTTGAACCCACGACCCTCTGCTTGAGAGGCCACATGTCGAACCGCTGTAAAACTTACAGGTGTAAAGCTCCATAGATCTAGTGATTATTCCCTACATTAGTATTTTGTTAACCACCCTACGTATATGTTGTATAGTATACCTTAAGTTGATATTTAGTTTCGCAGTGCGTTAGATTTAAGTCTGTAATGCTGTGTAAATTGTGTAATGTAAATAAATAACTTCTGTGCGAAATTGCACCTTGAGCTCTCGGATTGTAGAAGAAAACACCGTTTAACTGAACTAGTATTTTAATTTTGAACTCTATGTATAATGAAGGTATACATATAGTCTTCACTTCGATAGCTCTTAATAATCCGAATCTATCCGAAATCACAATACAAAAATAATTAGAAACTTTTAGCCCTTTCAGGGTAGCCAAACGTTACGACGTACGAATGGCGTACAGCGACATCTATGAAATAATATTGAAACTAAAATTTCTTTATACCGCTTAAACAACTTCCTACTTTACTTTATTACTTTCTACATCACTTTATTACTTCTCACATCACTTTATTACTGCATTTGCGGTGATGCCTTGTGATCACTTAAAAATGTGTTAAGTTTTGGCAGTTATTTAAATCTTTAAATTCGTATAGTGTACTTGCATGTTTGCGTACCTGCCAGCCAATAACAGCGGTGCCCTTGCAGCAGTAGCAGCGACACAACTCGCAGCCCTGACCGGCGGTTGGAGCGCCCTCAGGGCCGGCAGCGAAGCCCCCGCCAGCGCTAGTTCGGCGCCGCGCCGCGTCACATCTACTGCAGGGCGACGGTGCGGGGCGAATGTGGATGGCGAGAGCGCTTTTAGCACTTCTAGGTCCTAAGTACATATTATAAATCACGCCTGTATTCAAAAATGGGGTAGACAGAGCGCAACGAAAACATAATTATACATATTATGTCACCGGACAATTACGAAATCCGTAAGATTCGAAACGAGAGACTAAAAATGTTTGATGTTCACACTTTCGAAAAATTTATTTATTTTATACTAGCTTTTGCCCGCGGCTACGTTCGCGTTAAATTCGGGGTAACACAGAAGAGATCTTGTTAGTCACAGCCCGCATGCCAATTTATACCTTTTTACGTTGAAAATTGCGGAATCCTACTATTTTTCCTATCGTCATAATTTGGAAAATTCTAACAAAATCTTTATAAATTGTAGCCTATGTGTTATTCTGATGTATAAGCTACATTACTGTAAAGTTTCATTAAAATCTATTCAGTAGTTTTTGCGTTAAAAAGTAACAAACATCCAAACATACTCACAAACTTTGACATTTATAATATTAGTAGGATTATCTAATCTAACCTAACATAATCTGACAACAAAATCTAATCTGACCTAAACTAGCATACAATATGAGTTTCATATTGCCTTGATTAATCGATTTCTATCTCTGTCGCACGCGTGCAGTAATATTGCCTTCACGCTCGCACAGTGCGATGCACGTGAGCGACAGAAATAGATGCAGCGGGTCAACGTTAATTTCTCTGTGCTCCATGACCATAGAGGATAGAACCTATAGAGAAACAATGTTCGCAACCCCGGTCCGCAAATAGTTTGTTGATTTCAACATACTAAACGTCACCGTCACTGTCACAGAAACTGTACAGAGCCAATAACCGTAGAGAAAAAGGCACTAGCGTTACGCGCGATCTTGGACCGGCCAATAAGAGCACAGCGATCACTTCAATTGTTTTGCGGAATAATTTCCGAACAACCAAGATGACATTAGTACTCTATAGGTTCTATCCTCAATGTCCACGACCGAAATTTGGTAACTATGCAGTGTTATAGCTTATTTCACACTCCACATTATCTTTCACAATTCGGCACTCGCCAAAAAAACCTTGCCACTCGCAGGTATAGTGTGATGTGACACTTATGTATGGAATTCTAGCTTTCCGCCCGCGGCTCCGCCCGCGTGGAACTCGGTTATATTGCGGTATAAAGCACAACTATAAGAAAACTTCTCGTTTCAAACGACACACAGCGCCATCGATCTATCATCTATCGATCGGTTATCGATTGATATCGATCTATCATCGATCGATATCGATCTATCATCGATCGATATCGATCTATCAATAAGCAAACTATATTTTTGTTTTCCCTCGGGAACATCATTTTTTCCGGGATAAAAAGTAGCCTATGTCACTCTCCGTGCCCTAAACTATCTCTACCTAAAAATCATGTCAATCCATCGCTCCGTTTAGCCGTGAAAGACGGACAAACAAACAAACAAACACACTTTCACATTTATATATTGGTACGGATAGAACTGTGTATGCGTGTCTCTGCGTGTGTATGTGTGTGTGTATAATCTGTGTGTGTCTGTGAGTGTATGTTGTCTGTCTGTCCGTCCGTCCTTACCTGTGCTTCATCCAAATAGTCGTAATGCAGCGTGACGAGCAATACCGCGGAGGCGCCCGAGTCCAGCGCGAGCCCGCTGTGGCGGCTCAGGGCGCGGCCCACCGTCCACTTCCACGCCTCTTTTAAGGAGGTTATGGAGCCTGGAGGGAGTTTAACGGAGGCGTGTATAACGTGTTACAAAAAACCGGATAAAAATGTAGTAAATTATTAAAGCGAAAAATATTTGAAATCTTATAGTAAACTGTTACTTCATCATCCAGCTTTATTAAGTAACACTGCTGAGCTCACCTCCTCTTAATAAGAGAGGGCTTGGATTATAGCTCCTACGCGGTCAAAGTGCGGGTCGGGAACTTCACAGACAATATTGAATTACTTCGTCGCTGTGTGTAGGTTTCCTCGCGATGTTTTCTTTGACCAAATAGGTCGTGGTAAATATCTAATTAGATTTCTCACATATTTCCACAATACACAATAATACTATAGGAATAAAGTAATATAGTAAGTAATAGTGACGTGGGAAGTAGTAAAGTGACGTAGGAAATAATAAAATAATGTAGGAAGTAATAAAGTGACGTAGAAAATAATGAAGTAATGTAGGAAGTAATAAAGTGACGTAGAAAATAATAAAGTAATGTAGGAAATAATGAAGTAATGTAGCAAGTAATAAAGTGACGTAGGAAATAATAAAGTAATGTAGGAAATAATGAAGTACATAATGTAGGAAGTAATAAAGTGACGTAGGAAATAATAAAGTAATGTAGGAAATTAATAATGAAGTAATGTAGGAAGTAATAAAGTGACGTAGGAAATAATGAAGTAATGTAGGAAGTAATAAATCGACGTAGGACGTAATAAAGTGACGTAGGAAGTAATAAAGTGATGTGACTCACCAGTATTATAGTCCGGCAGTTTCTCCTTGATCGCCAGCGCTATGTACCGCTCGCGGATGAGCGTAGCGAGCGGAGCGGACAGAGCGCAAGCGAATGACGTCACATCGTACCTGCAATGGGACTACTGTTAGACAAACCATACGGGTGACACCCGACTGAACTTCAGTAGTCAATCCTTACTAATATTATAAATCGGAAAGTGACTTTGTTTGTTTGTTTGTTTGTTCCGCTTTCACGCCGTAACTACTGAACCGATTGCTTTGAAATTTTGCAGACGTAAAGTTAGAAGTCCGGATTAAATAATAGGGTACTTTTTATCCCGGAAAAAATTGATGTTCCCGAGGGAACGTTCACTTTATACCGCAATATAACCGAATTCCACGCGGGCGAAGCCGCGGGCGGAATAACTAAAAAAAAAAAAACCGGCCAAGCGCGAGTCGGACGAAGGGTTCCGTACCAAAAACAGCAAAAAAAACACGTCTTTTCTATGGGAGCTCCCATTAATTACTATTATTATTTTAATTTTACTATTTGTTGTAATAGCGGCAACAGAAATACATCATCTGTGAAAACAACTCTCTAGCTGTTACGGTTCGTGAGATACAGCCTGGTGACAGACGGACAGACAGACAGAGAAGTCTCAGTAATAGGGTCCCGTTTTTACCCTTTGGGTATGGAACACCAAAAAACCAAATAGATTTATGATGCGTTAGAGTTAGACATTTCCCGTGTGGTGTCGGGATAGAATAACACCTCTCCATTTCTTCCGTGGATGTCGTAAGAGGCGTCTAAGGACATAGGTCAAGGTATACTTTAGGCGACAGGCTAGCAACCTATTCTACCTCTTCCATCTTTGCAAACCTAAAACTATGCTAGAAGTGGCTGCAAAGCGTGATATAGTCATAATCATGGTTTTGTCTATGTCACGTTTTGTGTGCTCTGCCTACCCCATTTGGGAACACAGGCGTGATTGTATGTATGTAGAGTTAGACAATAGTGCTACTGGATTCAAGTAGTGTCCGACCGAAGCTTCGGCTTCGGCTTCGGCCACCTTCGGCCAAAAAAACCACCTTCGGCCAAACCTTCGGCCGAAGGTTTTGATGAAAACCGATTAATCGGCATCGGCTTCGGCTTCGGCCAAAATTGTACCTTCGGTCGGACACTGGATTCAAGTGATATGTTGTTTGTTATTATTTCTGCGGAACATACTGTTTCTTGTCGAGGATCTCCTGCGCCTTGCCGCAGCTCTCGGGCTCCGCGGGCGGCTCGAGCAGCCCGAGGCAGCTCGGGCACGGCGCGCCGCGCGGGCGCTTCGCTGGCGGCCCTGACACAAGGGGAAAAGTTAACCGAGATCCCTTTTCAGCAAAGGAGATATCTTGTTCTCTTCTTTGAAATTCAAGAAGAAATTCTTTGACCTATGGTCAAAATAATCAATGGAAAAAGAACATGATAACTTCAGGGATATGTGACTTGAACCAATTGATTATTGACTGCCCATAGAACCTTTTTACAATGAATATCACAGTGACATGGCAAATGCTTGACAAAAGAAATCTTTCAAACCAATTTGTGACACATCATCAGGAGAATTGCACCACCCCTGCAGATGGCTGTGAACATTCACTTCAGGATGCATTTCTCCTGATGATGGGTCACAAATTGACCTGAAACGTGTCAAGCTAATCTCGGCAAAACATGCATGTGTATCTGTTGAATTTAACATGACTAGGTCTTACAGTAATTTTAAGTTTAAAATATACATTCAAATTTAATGTTTTTTCATTGGTTCGTTCATACTATTTTTCTATTTGAATGTATATTTGACACAAACCTTGTTCTTCCGAGTGTTCCACGTCTCCGTTGGCCCCATTGGCCTCTGTAGCCTCACCGGGAGCTTCACTTTTGGCCTCAGTCTTTACAGGTGGCTCATCGCTATACTGTAATCAGTAATGATCAAAAATAAGCTCCGGTTTTCATTTGGAGGGAGCAAAATACAATCTAAAAGTGTTTGGAAATTTGATTTAATGATTAACCTCTCGTATGCTACGGAGCAGATCTGCTCCATTTTAAGGATATCTTTTTTTATTTTTATTTTAATCACCATAATTTGTAGATATTGAAACAGAAGAGGCTGGAATGCAGTACATTTTTCATTTCCCGCATACGAGGGGTTAAGGCCCTGCGCAGACGACAATCCGCGACGGACTTTATAGTCTGTGAAAATAGAACCTACGGAATTATAAGCAGTAATGCAAATGACGCACAAAAAGTCCAGAGAACAATACATACAATCCTCGCAGACTTTTTGTGTGCCGCAGACTCAATCGCACAAAAGTCTGTCATTGCGCTGCGCCTAAAACATACATACATCACACCTGTAATCACAAATGGAGTGGGCTGTGCTGTGCACACTAAACATTATCCAGGTCAGGTCTAGAATAACACCTCTCCATTTCTTCCGTGGATGTTGTAAGAGGCATCTAAGGAGATAATTTAAGGTATGTTTTTGACCCATGTGGTGCCGGGTTAGAATAGAACCTCCCCCTTTCTTCCCGTGGGTGTCGTAGGAGTCGACTCTGGGAAAGGGTTAGTGTATTGTAGGCGATGGGCTAGCAACCTGTCACTGCAATATCACGTTTAACCATCTGGTTACCCTGCTGAAATTGCTAAACGTGGCACTGGATTTTTGAATTCATGTGCTCTGCCTACCCCTCTTGGGAACACGGGCGTGAGAATATGTATGTATGTATGTATGTTTTTGGCGACAGGCTAGCAATCTGTCATTATTACACTACCTCTTTCATCTATTATTTTCAAATTATAATTTTAAAACACCTAGCAAGCATGCTCCATGAACTACTACCCTAGCTAAAACAAATGTTTAGACAGAAAACTAAACGCTGTATAAGATGTATTTTTAATCACAAACCAGTTATTTGCACCGGCAAAACAAGCATTCCAAAACACACCAAGCGGCGTTTATTCAGCCAAGAAAAAAAACGGAAAATGTCCAAAAACGTCCCGGCCGAATGCTTTAAATATGCCTACTTCAAACTATCCCCGGTATACACGGTAAACAAATAACAAATAACATTATTATCGGTATTATTATAGAATAACCTAAGCGCTTACTTTTCTCGCCGACTCCTTCACATTTTCGTAGGTGCGCGGGTGCTTGAGCCCCAGGTAGCGCAGGCAGCACGCGTCACAGCAACCTTCGTCTTTGCAGACCTTAAATATCGCTTTTTCGTCCATGTTTTACTCAGAAATCAAATGTAAACTGCATTCAGGAATTATTTACATGTGCGGTATACATTTACGAATGTTGAGCTTGATACGAAAGACGTTAATGACGATTCAAATTAATCTGCGTACAATTTTAAACTCTAATGCCCGAGCAAAAGATAGAGTATTTTCTAACTCATTTAGCGATAAAAAATAACGAAAAATGGTGCGAGAGGATCCAATGGTAAATCATGGTTAAATGTCTTTTTGACAGATGCGTTTCGTAGATAGCTCTTAAATAGCAGAATTCCAACTGCGTTGACTGTAGTTTAATATTGTTGGGTGATGAAAATAAAATTAATTACACTTTGAATGAGGTAAGAAGTTTGTTGTTTTTGTTTGATAAGTTAAAATATTTATTTTGTTTAGTTGGTTTTAATATTCATGTCGCACCTATGTCGTACTAAGTGTAAAGAAACGGCATTGGCAAATTGCCATTACAAAATATTGTCAGCTGATTATAAACTGCGAACGTTCAATTTTATCAGCATAATATTAATGAAATCTCATTAAAATGGCTTTATTGTTCGATTACTTTCGTGTTTGTTTAGTTTAGATTGTTTAGAAAAGCTTAGCTTTTTGCCTTTTTGTTTGAAAACTGGCCGCTTAAACTTCTGTGCCCGAAAAATGCAATAAGATTATTTCATTGACAGATCGGTAAAATTGTTGCCATGTGTCTCCGCCGATGCGCTGTCAGATCTGTGTATTTATGTAATTCAAAATAAAAATTCTAAATTACAAAAAATAATTGCGCTGCTTATTTACCTTCGTGTTAACATTTCATAAAACACCTAGGAAATATGGGAACAGTGCACGCAAAGGTGAGAATTTAGTTGTTATTGTTTTCAGCTGGTAAAATATGTGAGGTTATATTGAAGTCGATTTATGTGTTTTATTACTTTTTATTCATAGTAAATCATGTAGTTCATTTCCTTTTGTTATGACAAAAAATTTACAGTTACTTCAAGCTCATGTCACTAAAATGCCCGCGTACTAAAAAAAATCGCTAAACTACAGAAATTTTCCGTTTGGAGCCCATGTCTCACAACACTCAAGATAAAACACTTGTATCTTTAGAGGAACCGGCTCCTGCTCTTCATCATGCTAATGATTATCAATGTCAATAGGCCCTTTTACGGATTTTTTTAGATTCCTATATTTTATGAATGTATGCAAAACTCTATTATGAAAATACCAAGTACTGAGGCTAAAAGCATAGCGTGCCTTGGCAGGGCTATGTATAAAATTTAGTTTGGGAACCCTAAGGAAGGGTATCAATTTCTCACAAAAGAAAAAAAAAACATTCTTTTTCTATACCTATATTTCTTTTCTTACACAATGTTGGGGGCCCCATGGCTCAGGTGGTCTGTATAATTGATAGGACAGATGTAGCAGTAGCCAGGACCCTGACAGGAGGAAACATGTTCCATATGGACCATATCCCACTGTAAAAACTGAGTGTGGGTTGCACTTATTGTGTTGCTATTTTTTTTTGCTATGAATTTTATTTTTGTAAATTCCATGGATGTTGTACGAGGTGACTAAGGACATTGGTTAAGATATATTTAGGCGACAGGCTAGCAACCTGTCACTATTGTACCTGCCACAAAATAAAAAAAATATATGCTAGAAGTGGCCATGAAACGTGAAATAGTCATTGTTTTGTCTGTGTAGCGTTTAGTGTGTTCTGCCTACCCCATTTGGGAATAGGAATATTGGCGTGACTATGTATGTAGTTTTAATTCTGTAAAACAAAATATTTCTGAAAAAATCACTTTCTGCCAAGATTCTTGCAGCACATTGGCAATGACGGTCTTTCCGAAGCGCTGGTAGACTCCAAAATGACATGTAAAAGTGCTATTAAGAGCCTATTTACATAAAGTATTGTATTGTATTGTCTTGTATGACTCTATTGCGCGTAAAACAATTACATAGAACAAAATAAAGGTAAATTTAAAATTAAACTTTTCAATTTTAAATTTGCAGTCGGAGCGCGGCCAGGGCGACGGCGGAGAGATGCAGGCGATGAGCGGGGGCGGGCTGTTCGAGTTCGAGGAGCCGGCCGACCTGCTGGAGGCCGAGCCCGTCCTGCCCAAGCCGGCCATCAAGCTGGACGGCGTGCGCGTGCGTAGCGAAACACTTCAATGTTCACTGTATAGTCAGGGAAATTGGGAAATTGGATGTTTAGCAGGTTGAGATACTTCTAAAATTGGCCTTATTACTATTTCCAGCCAGTTGCATGATATAAATAAATACTCAATATTAAACTTCATGGTGAAGTTTGTCCTATAATGCAAACAAATTATGAAGGCGGTCAACTTGCTAAACATTCAGATTCCCTGACTACCTCTTCTCTTCCAACTATTCTTTTAAAACTAAAATTTTGCTAGAAGTGACTGCAAGGCACGAAGTATTAGCAAAGTAGCTACTGCGATATTATTAGAACGATTTTTGGGGAACTAAGGCTAGGAATATGCATGCCTGTATATGTCAAATTAGTATGTAGACTGACATACGCAAGCTACTCGCACAAAAATGTGCTGGCTTACTCACATTATAATATTCCTAGCCTTACATGTCGAGCTAAACTCGATTTAAATCGACATCTTCCGTATATTTTCCAGATGAGTGCATATCACGGAAATTTAATGTCCAATGAATGTATGTACGTTGTATAGTGTTTTGAAATAAAAATAACTTAACACTGACTGACGTGGACAGGCGCGCGTGGACCGCGTGCACGTGGACGGGCTCAGCCGGACGAAGGACGACGTGGTCCGCGGCGCCGTGGACGAGCTGTTCCACGCCACGCACTTCGAGGACGTCATACTGCGCGCGCACAAGGTCGGCTGTAGTCAGATCAGCGCCCTGTTAGAATCCCACCGCTGCTGTTAGAGCACACTACTCTCGGTGGTTTGGGATTGTAATAGACCGGCAGCGCTATTGTCTAACGCACGAAAAATCTACATCGTTTTTAATTAAACGGTTTTACTTAGCTTACCCCGTTTGTTTTAGACTTTATTCTTTGGTCTTTGTTGGTTCAAATTTAGAAATGGAAATTTCACCCTCTTTCCGTCAACTGATTGATCTGAAATTCGGTATGCGCTTTTAGTTGTGGTAACAATACAATAATGTACATTCATTGTCATTGTAAATTCAAAATGGCCGCCGCTACAAAATGGCGGATGACCTAATTCTTATCTA
>BHDV01063028.1:39895-53801 GCA_005406045.1 Adoxophyes honmai | reverse complement strand
GGTTCAAACAGTGAGAAAATTTGGGAATCATGCGAACAAAAAATTGGTTAAGGCGGAACGAAGTTCGCCGGGCCAGCTAGTAACAAAATAAAACAGTTACACAATTTGTTTTTCCATCGAACATTCAAATTCAATATTCGTGGACGTCGGTAAACTGATAAAAGCTTAAAAAAGAGCAGACAAGTTTTCTCCCACTAATGGATATGGATATGGATATATATAAAATTTTCATCCAACTTATAATCGATAGAGATTATCTGAGCGGCCAGGAGATATCCTTTATGCGGGAGATTGGACGGACCGACAACGCATTTTATTACCGACCCGATGATTGATTGTTGATTGATTACCTCCTGAAACCAGTCCTCTGTCGGACTAGGGCACTGCGACAAAGAAAGAAAATATCAGATTCAAGGGATACATCATTCACGGAAACAAGTTAATGGGGACATCGAAATATGCAGTATTCAAACTTTGTTTCAGCTACCTTTGTTTTATCAAAAAGCTTTTGACAGATTGTGACTTCAGATAATTTTTTTCGTACAATTTCAAGTGCCAAATTATTATTAAATTTGTAAATGGACTTTCACATATTAATAATATTATTACGCTTGTTTTTTTTTGCATTGTACAACTGTAAATGCCCAAATTTTCTACTTCCCTTCCATCATAGTATCTAGGTGCGAAAACGATTTTCGAAATTGTACGCCGTAGACTTTTTTGTCTTTGTCATTTGTATGGGATTACGTGACAGAGTGCGCTCTCTTATTTCTATTAACTTGTTTCCGTGGATAAGGTACCTATAACCAAGATGGCACAAAAATCATCGAGGAAAGAAGACCTAACAAGATTACTCTCTTGCACTAATGTAATTGGGAGTTTAGACCTTTCAGGCTTCCATAAATTCTTTGAGCTCTGTCTGTAATATTCTGAATAGGTCTGTGAAGATACGTGGAACTACAATTAGAGTTATCTTACTAACAAGCGCCATTATACGGAGTACCGTAGTGGCTATTAAACCTTATTACGTTAATGCGAGCCTTAAAAGCATGGACGACACACAGGTCTAATGGTTGACCGATTCTTGTGTAATCTTCTAACTAATTGTAAGTAATAGAACCTTGGCAGCGATAATGTGATGAACATTGACAATTTTCAAATAACGTTGGTTATCTGAAAATGTTGACATTTTCAGTGTATGCTCTAGTTTCAAAGAAAAACAAGCGTTCGTAGACACCACGTCAATGTCAATTTCTAAAATTGATCTGTAACTTCGGGTACGACGGGCCTCTATCCGTTCCTTTTCATGAAGAAATCTTTACAAAAATATGAGTAAGGGGACGTTCCCAAGTAGTTCACCGAAAGTGAAATGCGTTTCGTGGGGTACGGCTTTATTATGCTCCGGGATTTGTCAAATCAATTTTGTCTATACATACCTACCCGAGATTGCAGAGCATTATTATTTTGATTTTAGTGACTACTCGTACCAGAGTGAGTGAGAGATGACATATCATCACGTCTGTATTCTCAAATGGGGTAGGCAGAGCACACCAAACGCTACATAGACAAATCTATGACTACGTAACTTTTCGTGGCCACTTCTAGCTATATTTTTAGTAGGTTTTGGTTTGGCAGGTAAAATAGTGACAGGTTGCTAGCTTGTCCCCTAAAATGTACCTAAACCTATTTCCTTAGTCGCCTTATACGACATCCACGGAAGAAACGGAGAGGTGTTATTCTAAGTCACAGCACGGAAAAGATGATACAATAGTTATTCTCTATTGGACACCAGAAATCACTACAATCGCCTAAAATTAAGTAATATCGTAGCCGACTGCCGGCAAGATTCTCATAAATATCAGAACATAATTTCGATTGTAGATGTCAGTGTTCAGCTTGTTGGGTATATTATTTCGATAAATGCTGATTGACAATATGACAATTAAAATGTGCCACACTCTGGACTGACAATATAAAAAAAAGTGTTACCTATACATTAAAGTCGGTTCGATTCCCAGACAAAACAAATACGTTTTAATTAAAATCTTTCAATGCATTACTAAATTTTAAAAATAAAAATTAAAATGTTCTTTTCATTGTTAATAATGCACTTTCTTTTCATCTCCCATAGTTTTAAGAAAAAAGTAAGTAAGCGCATCGATTTTTCTGAAATTATTTCGACTTTTAAACTTGAAATACACAGAAAAGTATATGAACGAAGAGTTAACTCAATGTTTGCGTAAATTCTAATGAAACTCCTTGGCAAAGTGCCTTTTAGTCTGCGTACTTGATGTAGCTTGAAGTACTACAGACCGAGATACTTTTGAATAACAAAATGAATTGCTTTTAGCTACCATTTTGCTACACCAGACACCAGATACACAATAAATAATTTTCTCTCAAATGTAATGCTCTCTGATTATTATTGGGCGTACATTTTACGCTCATTGCGGTGTCCAGTTTGATTTAGAAAACACCTCTCTGATTCTTCCGTAAATGCTGTAGGCAGCGAGTAAGGGTCAATTCCCACCAAAAGAGCAGCGCAGCGCGGCGTAGCGCAGCGACCCGCTCCGTGGAATGAGAATTTCAACTTTATTTTCATTACAATAAGACTTATTATCGCATGAGAAACTCTAACGATGCGGGCGCATGCCCGCGTATCCATGGTAATAACAACGCATTCCATAAACGAAGCCGCGAGACTGCGCGAGCCTTCGCTGGAATGCCCGAGGATGCTCGAGCAGTCGCGACGGCCGCTGTCAATATATATGACAATATGTCAATAATTATGTAAATTCCAGCGATGTCCCGCGCATTCCAGCGACATCTCGAGCAGTCGCGGGAATCCGCGCGCATTCTCCACGGAGCAGGTCGCTCCGCTGCGCCGCGCTGCGCCGCGCCGCGCTGCTCTTTTGGTGGGAATTGACCCTAAGGAAAATAACTAAACGTCAGTATAGGCGACAGGCTAGCAGCCTGACACTATTATACCTATTTTATATGAATTAAAACTCAAAAATCTGGTGAAAGTGGTTACATAACCTGGAATAGTCACGGTTTTATCAAACGTTTCGTGTATTACTGACTCATCCATATCCATTTGTTTATCCACAGTTTATTTGTTGGTTTGTTTGTTTGTCTGTCTTTCACGGCTAAACGGGGCGACGGATTGACGTGATTTTTTGGGTGGAGATAGTTAAAAGAACGGAGAGTAACATAGGCTACTTTTTGTCTCTTCATAACCCCCCCACTTCCCTAAAATACTTCTTAACGCGAGCGGAGCCGCGGGCTAAAGCTAGTATGAGAATAAAGGCTTGATTCACGTATGTACGATTTTACAGAACTTGAGCTGGAAACGTAGGTAAACTTACTGGGTAAATACATAACATTACTTTATTTGTTGCGCGTTCGTTTATTTATTGCTACGGTCATGCATATCCCAGTATTTTTTTAGCAGTACGTGGCATCAATAATTGGCTTCACGGGACACAAGGGTTTGGTTTGATCTACGTGACGGGTAGTGCGCGAGGCGGCTCAGTAATATGATAAACGTCGACCCTCACAAAATGGTGGTTACCAGAGAAAAAACAAATAAACAGTTCACAGTTATTGACAGTTGCCGTGTGGAGTCGGGTCTCCATTTCTTCCGTGGATGTAGTAAAATGCGACTAAGGAAATACGTTAAGGTATATTTTAGGCGACTGGCTAGCCACACATTACTATATATATTGTACCTGAAACTTAACACCTTAAAACCTGAAATTGGTTATGCGTATAATACGTTTAGGGTGATTCCAAAAAAAGTGGCTCCGGCAGGTTAAAGTGTTTTTTTTTTCTGTTCGCCTTTTGACCTTTTTTGACCAAAAATGTGATATAATATCATTAGTACCATATTTGTTGGAGGGAACGAATTTGCTGTAAAAATGTTAGAGTTATGACAAGTTGAAATTTCTGGTCAAAACTTCAACTCGTCGTAACTCGCACAATTCACTTTAACCTGCCGGTGCTACTTTTTTTGGAATTAGCCGTTGGCGTTTCGTGTGATCTGACTACCCATTTTAAGTGCTAACGAGATGTATGTATGTAGTTCTAACGTGAAACTTAGGTGATTATTTAAAGCATCGAACCGTCTGATCGTGAAGTTTAATCAGACGTCACAAAAACCTATTCCAATGTTTATTTAAGCTGAACAAATTAGGCGATAGATTTTTTACCTTCGTACGCGACACTTTATTACGCACAATCTGTTTGTTTATTAGGCCAGTCAATATTTGATGGATCGCCGGTTTGGTAATTACATTTGCTTTTTGAATGGTGTTTTTGTTCGCAAAGTACGCTCCGTACTCAAGTGGGAGAGTTCATGTTAAGCTGTTCTTGGTATTGGGGCTTAACGCTCGGCACGCGCCTTGAGGGCCACACTCTTGGGATTAAATCTGTTTACAAAATCATAACATCCGATAAAACCGGTTAGCTGTTATCTAAGCAATAATATCGGAATAATGTTTAATCGTGGAACTTTTTTGTTGGAAGGATCATCTGCAAAACACAATATTCGCAAATAGACATATGTAGTATTCGCGAAAAATAGGGTACGCAGAGCATTCTAAACGGTTTCAAAAGTTGTTTTCGTACTCGCCTGTATATCGAGCGTAAGAAACATTACCAGTAGGTACATAGTCAAAACTGTGACTTTTTCACGTTTCGGAGCCACTTCTAGTATATTTTTAGGTTTTAAGTTAATAATTGTACCTATTACCTACTAGGTCAGTAAGTCGCCGAAGGCATAATTAAACCTATTTATCGTTAATCCACGGGAGAAATACATGAACCCAACATCACTTGAGGCAACACAACCACAACAAAACGAAATAGTGACTTTAAATGGGTAAGGCTCAAAAAAATTGTACATAAATTAAGGGTTAATAAAAACAAAATCACGATCGCGTCACGTGTGTAACGAAAATTACCTATACAAAATGTATGGGTAATTGTCGTAACACAAAAGAATCAATTAACTTTTGTTTTTATTAAAGCCCTTAACTAGGTACAATTTTTTTGAACCTTACCCTAATATAATAAGTTGAATATTAAAAATTACAATGAAAATGAAGAACAAATTATGTAACACTGATATTTTCAGAATTAGAAGAAATAAATGAAAGGAAACACTTTAGTTGCTCCTGAAAGTACCTGAGTTAGTAGAGTTGATAATCCTTCTTATTTTAATCTTCAAAACTTTAACTCTACCGACTCCCGGATGATTTCTTGAAACTTCATAATCTGTGGCAAGTAATATAGCGGAAGGTACTACTATTTTCAAGAAGTGGCTATCCGCATCGAAATGTTCGTCCTTAATTACTTTTCCTAACGACAGTATTCCGATAGCCGTGACAGAACAATATGCTGTCATGATCATGAAACCCATTAGACGTATATTGATAGTTTTCGCAGATATTTCTGCCCGATGAAATAGAGCAAAGTTGTTAGACGCGATTTTAGGGACAGTTGCTCAAACTCTCGCTGAGGCAGTGTGGTTTTAGATTGTGATTAACACTTTAGGGTCGGCGCAAACGGGCTACCGAATTCAGCCTTTTTTCTTCATACATTTAGTATTTTGTGTACACGTAGGGTAAAACCAGGATAGTTGCCCCACTTTTTGAAGTTACTTTATGTCTCTTTGTTCAAAAAGAAAATTACTTTATTTCCAAAACGGGTAGATACTTTGGTTTAGTATCTTCAAATTTAAAAAACGAATAAACATTTCCAGAGCCTTGGGAATTTTTACAGACTTAGGGTCAATTCCCACCAAAAGAGCAGCGCAGCGCGGCGTAGCGCAGCGACCCGCTCCGTGGAGAATGCGCGATGATTCCTGCGACTGTTCGAGAAGCCGCTGGAATGCGTAGGAAGTCGCTGGAATTTACATAATTATTGACATATTGACATATGTATTGACAGCGGCCGTCGCGACTGCTCGAGCATCCTCGGGCATTCCTGCGAAGGCTCGCGCAGTCGCACGGCTTCGTTTATGGAATGCGTTGTTATTACCATGGAGACGCGGGCATGCGCCCGCATCGTTAGAGTTTCTCATACGATAGTAACTCTTATTGTAATGAAAATAAAGTTGAAATTGTCATTCCACGGAGCGGGTCGCTGCGCTACGCCGCGCTGCGCTGCTCTTTTGGTGGGAATTGACCCTAAGGTATCTACATACATATGCCAAAGTAAAGCTGCCATTTGTTACTTGACACAAACGATTTCCGTACATTAAGGCACTTAAAACTCAGGGTTGGGGATTTCTGCTGCATTTACGTTCAAGCGAATTTACCTAAACGGCCCCAACGAGGTTAAAACCAATATATTTCACTCCATTATAAAAGGATTTAGCTAAATTTAAGGTGTAATTTTATTTATTATCTCACCACGCCGTGTACAAACGTAATTCGGGTTGAAAGTACATTAAGAATTATGGCTGAAACATTTATCGTTATTTCATTAAATTCGAATCAAGTATTAAATAGGGTATGAATATTAATTTAGGCCGTAGTCTCGGGTTTAATAACACCACTCCGTTTCTTCCACGGATATCATAGTAAAGTTAACCAATTTATCGTTCAAATTAGAATTTATTTAATTTATTGAACATTACAGAAATAGTACAATATGAATACAGAAACAAAAAATTACCTGTGTGTTGTCGGGTTTAGAATAACACCTCTCCATTTCTTTCATGGATATCGCAAGAGGTGACTTTTATTTTAGGGGACAGGCTAGCAACTTATCACAATCATATCACCAGTCAATTTGAAACCTATGAATTACGTTAGTAGTAGCCACGAAAAATGAAATAGTCATGATTTGTATGTAAAAAAAATGTTTTTTCTGATGATGTCTATGTAGCGTTTCATGTTTTCTGCCTACCCACTTGGGAATACAGGCGTGATTATGTAATTTAAATAAAAAGGCCCGCAACAACAATCTCAGTCAGGCAACGCCATAACGCATACAATAAATGCAGATAGTAAAATAAGTTTTACACGGAATTTTGGTTGGTACCGTACCTACTGCGTATAATGTGATGCACACTTTACATCCCACTTTCTCATGTTCTCTCTGGGACCATTTATCTGTGTAAGCTAACTGGGTTACCAAGTTCAGGTGACGGCGGGCGGAATGTTTGACAGTTTGACATACATAAAATACAATATTTGCATAAGAATGGTTGGAATTGACATTCAATAAATAATAAAATTTAAATGCCATCTGTAAAGTTACGGACTGTATAATACCGAGATAAAGAAACAATAAAGAGTTACATAGTTAGTTATAAGAAAATAAAATCCTTGAACTTTTGGGCCTGATCAAAAAGGGTAGACCACCGCTTGGTGTTTTTTTTTTTAATTGTAAAAGGTTTTACATCTTGGCGTTTTTATAAGACCCGTAACATTAATGTAAATGGAACATGTCATTTTACTAACTTCCCTGCCTGTTAAGTAAGATACCTACTTGTTTCATGAAGAGTTAATAAATTTAAACTCAATAAAAAGAAGTTAAAAGTTCTTATATTAGACGTTGTTTATTACAGCGCCATCTATTTTCTAGTACGCCAGTAGAGCAGCGAAGGCAGCGTGAAAAGTTTCTCTATTAGCGAAGGAAGACTGAATGTCGTGCAGGAAAATGTCGATAGATGGCTCTAGTAGTAACGCGGCCGGAGTTTCAGTAGTTGTAAACGCTGACTCAAGATATTTCGCGCATTACAGAGATGTCGTGATGATGAAATTCAATGACGAAGCAAGGTGCTTGAACTGTCAAGATGAGTTATTAAAAAAATCATCTAGATGTCGTTGCGTTGTACCAACCATCCGATACTCGTTGTTGTACCGATTTTTTTTGTTACGAAGACTCTTCTTGTTGTAGGAAAAACATTTTGATAGCTACAGAAACGGATGCTATAATCTAGTTGCTAAGATGAAATACTAGGTTAGTGACCCACCAACTGAGTTGTCCACGTTGCAACTGCTGACTGTCGACTGCCTTTGTAATCATTCAGAAGAACTGTAACGGTATGTGCCCACTGAATTCTTGTTCGAAGTACAATTGCGAGAACGCTAATCTATTTTTACAGCTGAGTTTTGTCTTGAATTATTTTGCCATCAGTCATTCGGGTTCCTTCGAGTCCTTCCTTAATTCTATTGAAAATTACTCAACCACTGCTTTTACAATTAACTCAGCTCTTAGTTTTGGAATAATATTCAAATTTGATTGTAAAATTCCATGACGATCAAAGTGAAACTTTGTTTTAAAACTCGGGTTGGACGAATTTACCTGATTGACGTGATTACTCGCAGTAAGATTTTTGTGTGAAATGTGCTGAGAAGAGTACTGTAATTGAAACTAAACATTTTTAAAGCGGAACTAACATTTTGATGACTAAATAAAATTACAAATTTGACATTGCATTGGGATAAATCTGTGATAGCGATGGTATGTGGACACGAGAAAAAAAAACGAAAAAGTCATTGTCCAAACCAAGTAGCGAATGTGTCAAAATGCAAAGAAATATGGAATGCTTTAAACTTTCGCGATTCTCACTCATATTTATACATACGCGGGACTTAATCACGACTTAAATTGATTTACCTACTCGACGTTTCGGCCGCGTTACAGCGACCGTGGTCACGAGCTGACTACAGTCAGTCTAGAGTCGTATGACAAAGATATTTAAGTTAATATGGGACATAGGCATACCTTTTTAAACATTTGCACAGGTCGTAATTAAGTCCCCAAAAGGACACTCGAGCTTGCTGGTGAAAATAAACGAAAATACCTAAACAAAACAATCTCACAGGAACAGTTTGCACAAAACTAAGTATCAAGTCTCATTTCGACAAAAATTTGTCGCCCTTAAGACAAGGAGCATCAAAATAAGTTCCTTGCTCAACGCTAAGTCTAGATCATAATATTTAACGATCGTTTATCTGTTTTAATGAACCGCCCATCATTTTAATTTCCAGTCATCATGACTCGCTTGTTACTCGACGCTTAGCCAACAAATTCGCGATCGCTTTCGCTATGAACACATTTTGATTCACGGGATTATAGCCATGGGAATAGTGATTAGATTTACACAATACGAGCGTTGACGGTGACTTATTATGTTGGGAGAAGCGGAAGGCTTGAAAGATATTGCTGACGCGGGGATGTAGCGCCTCCATTAATCTTACTGATCACTACTTTTATATTTCGCAGCTTTTTGCGAGTGGTTACAAGTGTCGGCTTGCGTTTCCTTGTCACCGTGTCTGGGCGGATATTACCGCGCAATTTATTTCACCTAATAATAAGCTTTTCAGGCAATCTGTTGAGTGATGATGTAGGAATGGGACTGCTTAAGTCGCAACGTGACTCGGTTTGCAGAGACATTTTTTGTTTTTCTTGATATTTTTATTTCATTTTATTGGATTGCCGTGTGCTTTCGGGAGGGCACTAAGGTTAAGGTGTATATTAGACGACAGTCTAGCAACCTGTCAATATAGTGCCTCTTAATGTAATACCTGGAAAATATGCGATGCGACGATGTAGCGTTTTGTGTGCTCTGCCTCCTCTATTTGAGAATACAGTTGTGATATATTTAGGCAACATTATGCGTCCCCCTTACAAGGCAAAAACTATACATAGCCATGGAAGAAATTTAGAAGAAAAGGCAGGCATTACAATATTTTCCAATTAAAAACATCGCAATCAACATCACTCAATAATAGACAGAACGTAGCGCCTTTAAACAAGTTCCTTTATATTCCTTGGACACTTCACTGAGACACCCATTTCTTTTCATCTAAATGCCTCACTACATTGTACAAACGACTCACAGAATTCCCGTCTTCCAATTGATTTTATTACGCTAACTTTGAAATGTATATTGAACAGACGACTCCGGCAATGTACATTGCACATAGAACTGCATTACTTCCAGAGCCTGACAAGAGAATTGGAAAGAAATGCTTTGTTGTCATGGTAACGCTACTATGTTGGGAGTTCTTGCACAATAGCACGAAGAAAATAGGCACAGAAGTGCGCGACGGTAGCCCTAGGGATGTCAATTGCGGCGTATGCGCATAAAACTATCGTGAAATTGAAATAAGCATTAGATAATGTCTTGACTTAATTCAAATTGAGCCCTGCATATCAAATTCTCAACATTATCGACAAATAATAATAATTTCATTCCAAATATCCATTATTTAGACAATTCTAGTGTTCTTTAAGTGTGCAAATATTAAATGACGCTTTTTTTAATCGCACTATCCAAAATCCCAGGAAATCTCGAGGCACATTCACGATAAGCATAACGTTTAATGTCGTTCACCCCAAATTGCATCCTGGATCCGATCACTGTTTATTATAGATGATAATAAGTTTAGGATTTTAATTTAATGTCGTTGTTACTTAAATTATGACATTAGTTACATATCTTACAACCATTAACATTGGTGAAATGCATGATTATTAAGGATCAAACGAACTTACCAAGTGAAGTTCGATCACAATTATGTGAGCAGCTTCATTCGACGCGATTTAAGGTTTAACATAGTGTAGTAGCGCCCCACGCATTAGCCTTGCACGGTTATTTCAAAGTTTAAAGTTTTTTCTATCTACCGTCAACCGCCACTCCCTACACCTATATTAGCTGTTACCGGTCACTTTTGAATCATTTTGTTTAAAGCAGGTAGGTTTTAGATTATTTCGCTACGTTTATTAAATTATTAGGGTAGGGAAACATTGGTATTTTATAACAATTCTTAGTTTTTAAAGGGTGGGTTGTAATAAATCGCGTCGAATGAAGCTGCTCACATAATTGTGATCGAACTTCACTTGGTAAGTTCGTTTGATCCTTAATTATGTTTCGCAGCTTCATTCTTTGCGATTTAAGGTTTAACATAGTGTAGGATGTTCAGAGTTAAAAGTAGCGAAATAATTTGCGGAGTACTTATAACGAATTGCTAGGCTATAATCTCGTTATATTTAGTAAAGGTGGATACGCAAAAACAAAGGCAAGTATTTAATTTTATTATTTAATGATCAAAATCATGTGTAGGTACAATAATTTATTTATTTATTTTGTTACAGATTGACTGTAGAGGAAAGGATCATTTCAGCAAATTGATTACAATTATTTACAATTTCCTTATTGTAAAATTTGGCGAACACGCAGGAAGTTTCGCTCCAGCCAGCTGTTTTGCGTATGACGTCCAGACTCACGCAGAGTCTGCTGGCCGTGGAAGTGGCCGCATGGCGAGTGCTGTGTGCTGTGAATATCGTGGTGTCGATGCCGCTGTTACAAAGCGTGTCCTTTATCCAGTGACTTAAACGTTGTGCAGTGATTTTGAGTGCGGTTTTTTATAACTAATAAAGAGGTAATCATTATTAACATTACGGAGTGTAATTGTTTTATTTATATAAGTCTGTATACACCTAGCTGGGCAGATCTCTGGACGGTCGTTAAAATACGGAAGTCTTAAAAGTGGCTGTAAAGACTTGGGTCGAGATGTTTTGACTAGATCTGGTATTTTGATAATGATTTCGGTGGTTTGAAAAATTATATTACTTATTTTTATGAGTGAAAAGGTTTGTACCCGGTGAGCGGATACTAAAGCCAACAGAGTTATAGTCTTTTTGGAAAGAGTTTCCAGATTAAGGTTTTCGTTCGGCCATTTTTGGGCGAGGTAATTGAGGACGATATTTGGATCCCATGTCAAATTGTATTTTGGAGCGGTGGGCCTTGATCTGAATACTCCTTTCATGAAGCGTTTAACTCTGTAGTCTTCTAAAGTCTTTCCTAATAATAGTGACAAAGCAGACTTATAGCTATTTAAAGTTCCATACTTTGCACCTGAATCGAATATTTCGGATAAAAAATTAATTGCAATGGTTACAGAGGCTTTTTCATGATCGTATCCGTATTTTTTACAATAATTTAGCCATTTTTTAATGCAGACATTATATTGTTTGTATGTATTTTCGGATAGCGATGATAGCATATCTCAACCGATCTTGAGGACAATGATTTATTTAATAGTGCTTGCCTGACAATTTCGCGGCAACTAGTGTTAGTGATTTGTGCAGGTTGTTTGTTGATCTGAAAGGTGATTTGAATAAATGTACACTGGGGTTAAAGTAAATACACCTTGAGGTGGTTAATTTTTTAAATAACGGAAACCAAGGCTGAGTAGGCCAATTCGGAACAATAACAATGCCCTCAGCTTTGTCGCTTATTATTTTTTGTAAGACTTTCAGGATCAATGCAAATGGTGGGAAGGCGTAAAACTTTAGTTTTGTCCAGGGTATTGTGAAAGCGTCTACAACCCACGCGTCTGGGTCGCTTTTCCATGTAACGTAAATTGGACATTTCGCATTTGAACGACTCGCAAATAAATCTACTTCCGGACTACCAAAGCTTCGTCTTATTTTTTCATAAGCGTAATCACCTAGTTCCCATTCAGTGTCATGGAACTTTTTGCGAGACAATTCGTCAGCTTCGCTGTTTTCTTTTGTATTTATATACGAGGCGAAAACTATTAATTTACGCCTTTCACACCACTGCCATAGCTCTCTAGCGATTATGTTTAAATGTTCAAATTGGACACTACCCATCCTATTGATGCTTGCTATGGCGGTTACATTGTCTATTCGCAATAATATTTCACAATTTTTTAAATTAGATGCAAAAACTTTTAATGCAAAAAATGCAGCTTTCAACTCTAATTCGTTGATGTGGCACAGTCTTTCTTCGTCTTTCCAGTATCCATAAGCTTTATTACCGCTGTTGTGAGCTCCCCAACCAGTGGCGGATGCATCGGAAAAGATTACAGTTTTAAAGTTATTAAATCTTAGAGGATTATAGGCCTGATCAATGTGTTGTATCCACCATAGCATATCATTTTTTAGTTCTTTAGTAATAACAATTACTGAATTGTAACTGGGGTTTTTTAGTAAGCCTAAATATTTATGGCGTTCAAATAATTTTGTATATAACCAACCGAACTGAACAGCTGGGCAAGCGGATACTAAAAGCCCTATTAATTGTGCGAATTCGCGTAATTTGCATTTGCTGGTGTTAAGAAACGTCAGTAAATTATTTTTAATTTTTATTTTCTTAGCATCGGGTAGTTTGAGAAGCTTGTACTTTGAATCAAAGATAAACCCTAAAAATTTACATTCAGTTGATGGAATCAAACAACTTTTTTCATAATTAACAAGGAACCCCAGGTTTTGAAAACAAGTTTTAGTAAAATTAATATTTTGTTCGCATTCATCATATGTCCGTCCAATACACAAGGTATCGTCTAAATAACAGCATGATATATAGCCATTCGATCGAAGAAATTCGTAAACTGGTTTTAGAATTTTAGTAAAAACGTAAGGCGCGGTGCTTAAACCAAACGGTAAACAATTAAACTCGTACAGAACGTCATTGAACATAAATCGCAGGTATTTTTTGTGGGATTCGAAAATTGGAATTAAAAAATAAGCATCCTTTAGGTCAATGGTTGCCATAAAGCAATCCTGCGTTATTAACTTTGAAGCGGTTCTATAATCTTCCATTTTGAAGTGGGTAGTTTGAACGAATTTATTAAGGTTTTTTAAATTCAAAATAAACCGTTTTTCACCATTTGGTTTAGGCACCAGGAAAATACTAGAAATAAATTCTTTAGGATGATGTTCACAAATTGATATGGCATTTATTTTTAGTAACTTTTTAATAGATATATTGAAATCATGAAGTTCTTGATCTGATTTAGGATAGACCAGAGGGCAATTATGGTCGTTAATAGGAGGTGATATGAAAGGGATTTTATATCCTTGGGTCCACTCAAGAATTACAGGGTCACTTGTGATTTTTGACCAACTTTGGGTG
>BHDV01063028.1:6576-38493 GCA_005406045.1 Adoxophyes honmai | reverse complement strand
AATAACCGTGCAAGGCTAATGCGTGGGGCGCTACTACACTATGTTAAACCTTAAATCGCAAAGAATGAAGCTGCGAAACATAATTTTCAGTAAATTATATCATTATCGAACAAATAGCATTTTCAATAGCAGTCGTTGTCAAATAAATAGGACTATACCCCTATTGTTTTTGACACTGTGCCATTAAATGGTCGGTAAAGGCTCCGTTTATGCCCGAGCAAAATTAGGTACTTCCGAATCAATTGATATTGATCAACTCGTACATTTGAATGGGCCGTGCCTCATATCAGCTACCAGCTGCCAGTAATCCAGCCATTATTTCAGTGCTACTCGTGTTAGTGTCCGCACAGAGCTGTATGATCACCGCCAATCAGTAAATAAACTACCACCATGGTATGTATGTAATTGAGAAGTTAAGAATAGTTTACAATAGGCAAGTATGTTTTGTATCACCATTATCAACAATAAGTAGTAATTAGAATTTCGTATTAAATAAATGCTTTATTTAATAAAAACAAGATTGATTCTGTATTAACAGCGTGTTCATTGTGTAACTTTATAGTTCTATATCAATGCAGTAACACTAAAATGCGCTAATAAAATATGAAAATATGAGACCGCACTGCAGCCAAACCACTGGTTTGATCCTGGCCGTAAAGCAAACTACTGGGTGAAGTGGTCGTTTAATTTATTAGTCTCATGGCAAAATGCAAGTACCACTTCATCGAAGTGCCGGCGGCCCCGGGGCGGCGTAATCTGTCTTGACGCCGCTCGGGACCTGCGATTTTGACCAAATTTTCCCCAATATAACCGCCCTGTCCATAGCTGCCGGCCGCTCGCTGGAGAAAAATGTGAAGTTCATTAAAAGGAAGCTCATTTAGGAGATTAAAAAACATAAAAAGCAATAATCAGAGTTTTATCCTTATACTCGTATTTCATGGACGGGATAAAAGTTTAAGTACCAAATCAAAATTGTTTTTAAACTAAGGCACATTTTTAATGGATTGATTTGTTGTTGTTTTTTTAATTATTATTTTAGATAAAACATTGATTCCAATACCTACGAGTACACCTACTATAGTCGCAGAACATTGGCAGCAGCTGGATTATATAGTTAATCTATTTCGGTTTCGGTTGTTTCATCTGGAAGAAACTGATTTACATAAAATACAAAATTATACAGCTTTTATTCAGTCTTGGCTCACAGCGGGTGCATTTGACATGGGATTTATGATTTTAATAAAACTCCACAGTCGGGACTGTAACGCTTACGAGCATTGTATTATAATATTTCTTCCCAGCGACTTGTAATTACTTAAATCTAAAATGAGCAGACATAGCGTTTAATTAAAACCGCGTTAAATATAAGTCAACAAAGCGACAGTGTCTATTTAAATTGTGTTAAAAGTGCTTTTCGCGATACTTAGAATGTCTCCGGCGACGAGAATGGCACATTAAGAGCGTAAGGTGTTGTTTATCCGCCGTGGTACTGTTAAATGTAGTAAGAGAGCGGGATATCCTTTTAATCCCGCTTGCAATAAACGTGCGGCAGTCGCTCAAGTTGTTCGAGTTGGTGCGGCTTAAATACGCGACACACAACCTCAACTCCAACTCGTATCACGGTAAAGCTTAGAGTTTAGACTCATTGTCGTATAAACAGTGGGCATGATAATTTTTCGAATGAGCATGAGCATTTGAATACACCGTAAAATAAAGATGCTAGCCGAGACGAAAAGAAACTGTTTTCTTTTAACACACTTTTAAAGTACATCAAAATAGTCCTGAAGAGCGAGATTGTCCCAAAGAGTAAAAAGTAGCACTTAAATGAATATTACTTTTACTAGTCACTTACAATTCCCGGTATTTAATGTGGCAAGATTTTAACTAGTGGGGATAAAATCTGGCCCAGTTAGAATTTGAAGAACCTGCTAAATATCAAACTTACTCTTTTATTTGCATTGCCTCTTCTATCACATTATTTTTGATGATGAAAAGTCAGTGTGGTCGTGATTATTTGTTTTCCATTAACTTAATTCGAGGGTGCATGAACAGCATAATTAAAAAATATAAATTCTAATTAGGATGAGTCTTTGTTTATAATTCATTAGCAGATATTGTTTCACTGGAGGGGGGCTGAAATTACATTTGGTAGGGACTTGCACCTTAAATACATAATATACATGTTAATATTTTTTTAATAAAAAAACATGCATACATTCATACATCGCGTCTGTATACCCAAATAGGGTAGGCAGACCATATGAAACGCTACTTAGATAAAACCATGATTATTTCAAATTCGATGCCTCTTGGATTTTTTTTAGGTTTTAAGTTGGCAGGTATAATATTGACAGGTTGGTATCCTGTCGCCTAAAAATATTTTAACCTAGAGGTATTTCATTAGTCGCCTCTTCCGACATCCACGAAAGTAATGGAGAGGAGTTATTCTAAACCCGAGAGCTCACGGAATAATTAAAACAGTATCATTTTAACGTTACGTTTGTTTATTATCCAGCACCTAAATGTACCCAAAGAGTGTATTCACTCCTCCCAAGGCATACACGGAATATGATCTCGTTCCAAGTTGGAAGCTGTTTTGCACCAAGCGTAAGTCGGATGCGAGTTCGAAAGCATTGAACTTTAAGCACACCTAACCTATGCATTTAGAAGCATACCTGTAGTTTGCGGAAACATTAATGCTAATATTTTGAATGCAAAACGTGCAGCGTGCTAAGTAAAAGCACCGCAGTTTGTTTTGTCTCAAACATTGAACAATTCGTGCCAATGTGGTGTGGTGTCGGGTTTAGAGCAAAACCTTTCCAAATCTTCTGTGATTGTCGTAAGAGGCGACTTAGAAAATTGATTAAGGGTATATTTTTGGCGACCGGCTAGCAACCTGTCACTATTATTACACCAGCCGACTAAAAAATATATTAGAAATGGCCTCTAAGCATGAAGGTCATGATTTTTTCTACGCGCGTTTCGTATGCTCTGCCTACCCCATTTAGGAAGAGTGGCGTGATGTATGTATGCTGAATAATTCGTTTTGGTGCATATCTGTACACATTTATTTAAGTTAACATTTACATTAGCATCGGTACGATGTTTGCTGCTAACTAATGCCTGAGTTGGGAGCCAGCGCGCGGATAAATACAGGCAATAGGCTTGCGGTGCCTAGCACAATAAGCCGTTGTTTACATCTTACAAAGTGTTTGTTATCTCGCGGCGAGACTGTGATGTGTGACAAAATAATACAATATGTCGCTCGAGTATGCCAACCCAAAGTGTTCGCACTTTGTTTACTATTCTAAGCATACGGAATAATAAGTTTGTTCCCAAATGAAATGTAGTCAGCGTTACATAAATTTGCAGTAGATAAGATGGTCGTAAACTGAACTGGTTTTTTGTTGTCAGGAGCGTTTTGTGCACCGATATATCTTAAGGCAGCAAAAGTCGGGCTAAGATATGGAGATTTTAATATAGGGGGAGTTTTTGCCGCGTTTCTGACGCTGCGACCGAGGCTGGTGAGATATGACGATATGAGAGGGGACGGGAACTTAATTTTTGCCGGTGCTGTGTCCGATTCCCTCTAGTCAAACAATAAGCGCGGTGCAAGCGCCGACAATGCGCAGCGGCCGGCAGCCCGGCACACAAAGCCCTGCCAAGATAATGGATATTGCTTTTCTTGCGAGTTTCAAAGCAGCCTACTTCGGAACCTCTTATAATCCGCTTACAGCTTCTCGCAAGTACGTTATTGTGCTTTAGTGGAAACATTTCCTCGGTAGAACTGAAAATTCGTGCCTCCAGTTACTTACGACTTTGTGATCCGGCTTTGTTGCAAATAGTCTCAATGTCGGAATGTACTTAGCTATGTGCACACCGGTCTACGAAAAATACCCGACTTGGAAAACTAGTCCGTAGATTTTAGAGCATGCGAGAAAATGTTTATTTTTAAGTTTGGTATGGTTAGGATACCTACATACATCACGCCGTTATTCCCAAATGGGGAAGGCAAAGTACACGAAACGCTACATAGTAAAAACCACGGCTATTTCATGTTTCGTGCCCACTTCCAGCAAAATAAAATTATTTAGGTTTTTAAGTCAAGAGGTACTATAGTGACAGGTTGCTAGTTTGTCGCTTAAAATATATGTTAACCTACTTCCTTAGTCGTCATTTACGACATCCACGGAAGAAATGGATAGGTATTATTCTAAACCAGACACCATACAGCTACAGTACTAATATGTAGTACTGGGTACTAAGTAGTACAGTCGAGTTCATTAATATATGAGCAAAACGGTTCAACAATATCTGTACACCCTTATGACATTGACAATAAGGTGCAAAAGTTTACATATTTGGCATTTGTCTGCTCATATATTTATGAACTCGACTGTACTAACAATAGTACCTACTACAAAAAGTACCTATCTACTGCAGTTATTTTTTTTAAGTAAATCTGTAACCTGTAACCAATCTGTGAAAAAGTAAGATTGTATGATTCCGAATTATGTACAATTATTTGGCGAGTTAAGTATGTACCATCGCGAACAGGGATTGTTGAGCCACTTACCTATGTTTGTAACTTGGTCGTGTAATACTAATCCAATAGATAACATCTGTCAGTCACATCGGTCATTGATTACACGTCTAAATTGCGAACAGTGGCAAGTGGCTCAACAATCCCTATTCGTGACTGTACCTACAATAAGAAAATGCGAGAGTCCTGTACTTATAGGTATACCTATAATTATATACCTATTCTTTATCCACTAATTCTACTAGGTATTCAACTGTTTGCGGAGTTTAATTTTCGAAGCTGGGTCATAACGATTTCGTATCTGTCACTCACTCATTTGGTTGAAAACATCGGCCATTCTGCCAGCTGCATTATCATGGGCTGTTCAAACAATGACGCGTCAATAACGAAGCGTGGCGCACCAAAGACAGTAACTAGTGAGTCGACTCAATTACGGGCAGCGCACCATAAATCGCGCCGCCGCCGCCACGGCAATTACTGTCGTCGGTCATCCGCAAAACGATGTTAATAGTCCTGATTCCTACATTTATCTCTGTTACGCTGTATCTTTTATATCTTGAGTGACTGAAGTAGCGTGACGTTTGAATTTGTGGGCTTTGAAGGGGGAGCAAATGATTTTAGGAAATGCAGTGACTTAGCATACTTTGGGGCTTCGTTAATGGTGCAGTGTGTTATTGATTGAAGACGATTTCCTGGGGGAGGTCTTAACTATGTAAGTTAAGGTACTTTAACTTTTCGGGTTTTTTGAATTTTTTGCCCTATGTGGTGATGGGTTTAGAATTAAAAATCACGTATGTAAAATCATGAATGTCGTAAAAGGCGACTGAGTGAGGTTAAACCTTAAATTAAAAGTGGCTACGAAACGTGAAATAGTTATGACTTTGCCTGAGTAATGTTTCATGTGCTCTACCTACTTCATTTGGGTACAAAAGCGCAAGTAGATGGGTATGTTAAAGGAAAGGTCTCAATTTCAATTTAAGTCACAATTTTTTAAGCAACCATTTTTGAAGTTTACTTAGTTACTTACTAGAAACCAAATGTCAAAATACTTTTTCAGAAAATACATTCATAACAAGCTACACTTATCAGCATTTTAGTAAACAGTCTGTTTTAAATGTAAAACCTTCATGCCATTCCATGCCTGGTTTAAACCGCATAAAACATCTAAACCCTTTCCCATGAATTTTAAACACAACCCTTACCTCCACAAACACAAACAATAAGCACCTGCCAATCACAGCAGCGATCGCATTACGTCTCCCATCACCGACTGTACCCTAAAAATTGCGTGTAATAACAAGGTTAGGATTCCCGAGTCCAGAACAGCGAATGTTCACATTCGGCGAGGGTAATCCTCATTCGTTTCATCTCGGGGGACGTGATACAGGCGGCGAGCCGTGCGCGGCGCATCATTGCTCGCAATATGCCCTTATTTATCCAACATTGTTACGAAATTTCCTGACCCACTGCTCTGATAACTTCCCATTCTGTTTTCTTCGTTAAGAACATTTACGTACCTACCTAATTTGTTGTTACGTCATAGTTCCAGAGCACTTTGCCCCTGAAGCTTTCTCTGATGGTGGAATTTTAGTTATTTTCCCAAAATAGCACGAACTTCAAGTAAAATGATGAAATTCTTACAGCCAAAAATTAAGGTTAAGTAAGAATAGCGCGGCGTCGTCGGCCGCAGACCCTTTAGTGCTATAAATTTATAAATGGACATTCTCTTATAAACTAGTTGGTCCGGAAAGTAAGAGAGTACAGGAACAGTGTTTCAGCAAAGTTTAAAAGTTTGCCAGCTGGCCATCTTGCTTCTTATCGAGTGACCGGGACATGCTCATGTTCAGGGACGTTTTCATTGCTGAATCCAGGTCATGTACATTATTAAAGACAACTTTGGTTTATGGATTCGCAGAAGAAAACTCCCAACATTTCCATTCTATTTCTGTTAGCCAAGTTTTATGGCAAACGTAGGTAATAATATTACATAATGGAATAGGTATTGTTAGTTGTAACAACTACAACTAGGTCATCGCATGACAAACAATGTTCATGGCCCGTTGCAATTGAAACGAAATTGCGAATTGGGATTTTCACGAGTAACCCCAGGGCGGTGATTGTCAAAAACTTGTTCTGTTGCATAATAACAGAGTCAAAATTAATAGGTACCTACATACATACAACTACAAAATTGTTCCTAATTGAGATACTGAATAGTACCGTATTACGATTGAGCGTTAGTGCATTGGAACTGGCACCTTTGAACTGACCAACACAATGCGCTTTGAAATGCAGTTCGACGTCGATTATGCTGCACCATGCATTGGTAAGTAACCCTATTCACAGGAATTTAGCATACTTAGTTACCTGCATACTGGACATATAGCTGCTATTGGGTGTAATAATTAGCGTAGGTCCAATAAATAGCGCAGTTGAGCCTAAAATTACGTATTTAGTACACCTTCGTCCTATTTAGAGTTAGCGGTATTAACGGCAGAAGCTTTTTTTTTGTATTGGTGTAAACTCGACAGTAAAGACCGCTCCCTCTATATACTAAATCGAAGAGAACATTAAGGTGCGAGTTTCAGGTTTCGTACATAGAGTACGCGACAAACAAGAATGTGTAAGCGGCGTGTTGAGTAATGGCGCAGACGCTCAAACCATTCACAGTTGATTAAGCGAGCCTTTGAAGTTACACGAGTGACAAGATGATTAATTACTGTTTATGACAACTAACTGAACGTGAAATTCGGGATGATACTAATTATTTCTGCTCTACTCACAAACAACGTCCGTATTTTCAAATTTCATTCTAAGTACACTTAAAACGTTTTAAATTTGTTCCCTTCCACGCAAACTCATCGTGTCAATGAACTTGTGAAGTCGAATGATGGATTGCGTTTGGTAGCATTCCGCTAAATACGAAGTTTGTAGGTTAGCGGGTAGACGACGCGCTTAGGAAGGAAGCGCGGGCTCACGGACTCGAAACTGTTGGCATCTTGTTTAAAAATTATTTCAATAAGAAAACAATTCTTAGGAATCAATACCTACCTACTTATTTACCTGCTAGATATTCGATTCAACGAGATCATAAAATAAAATACTTCCGTCTCCAAAGTGTCATTTTCTTCTCCTTTGTTGAATATTTAGTTCTCAGAAACACGTTGGTGATTTGTAATATATAGAAGCACATTATTGTATACAAAACCAGTCAAGCGCGAATCGAACTCCGGTCCAGTCGGGTTCCGTACCTTCATTATTCGTAAAACATTAGTCGTTATCGAGCAAAAGCGTTGCGTTGTTGTTGTGGATTATGGAACGAACCTAACTTTGCCTTTGATACTAAACTAGATGCAAAAATAACTGTGTATTTGTAAAAGTTCTTTTTTTGGGACTTGAGTACAAGTATAATGATTTTGGCACTTATTTCTTTACTTATTTATGCTATAGGTACGGCTTTGCAAAGCAAAGCCAAATGCCACAACTATAGTATGTGAAGAATACGTTTTTGGTGGTTTTGGTGGTTTACGGTTATATGTTATGATTGTAAAGTTTTTTTTATATATTGCTTTAAGCAATCACAAACTCATCTATATTTTTTTCAAAATTCAAATTAAGAAAAATTTCAACGTTATATCTCTACACGTTGTAGAGAAAAATAATATCGTAGGACAGATAAACAGCAACACAACGAAGCGGTCTTATCGGGGTTCCTTTTATCCTTTAGAGGTACGGTACCCTAAAAACCTAGTATTGGATCCGTAAAAAATCCATCACATCGCCACCAACAACCGATCCACTTCCCAGTAACTGAGTACAAAACTTTCTTCTTGTTAAAGTCGCGATTCCCCGGATCGAAAGAAATGTCATATTGTCACCGCTTTACGGGTGGAAAGGCACGTGGCGTAGAAAGAGGAGTCCTTACACCCTCTGCCTACTTATAACATGTATATATTTTGTTCAATAACGGGTAGGAGAGGTTTGAAACGGTCCGGTTGCCATGCTGATCACGTGCGTATTATTGGCAGCTAGGAATCAGGGCGGCGCGTCAACTCTCGGCGCGCCCGGCCGGGATAGAGTCCGCACCTGCCGTACGAGAAGGTGCCGATCAGCCCTCCAAGTTATGCTACCAACTGAATTTGAATAGGAACACAAATGACCGTAAGTAAAGGGTATGCGTTGGGGCATAATAGACGTATTCAGGAAAAGTTTTACGGCACGAAATTGGTTCCATACCTTCGTTCCTGGACGCGTGACTTTCTATTAGCGAACGGTAACGTTAGAATGGAATAATACTGTATAACCTCCTAAGGGCCAATTCTAACTATCTTGAATCTGGGATCCAGGCAAGACTAAGTATTAGACCTCTTTCCTCCACCTATTTTATATCACTATCACACTACTAATGCGAAGGTTTGTGAGTGTGTTTGTGTTTGTTATCTCTCCACCCCCAAACGGCGGGACCAATTTTAACGAAACTTTCTATGAGAAAAGCAGCCACCGTGGATTTAAAAGATTACGTTACTCTTAAAGATACTCTTTTACTACTCTATTTCTATTCTACAGAAAAACCTACGCGGAACAGTGGGCAACAGATGGCAACACCGACTTTGGGGTGTTGTAAATAACAATAAGTAAATGTGGATCAATTAAAGTCTGAAAAAGTTATTTCCTTATTTAAAGTAGTTTTAAGTTTTTATTGAAAGTTATTTTTAGTTAGCTATGAATTTCTGATGACAATTAATAGAAACCTTATTGGATAATGAAAAATGTACATGTTATTTACAACTTAAACCTAAAAAGAACGGACTATAAGGGTCATTGTCAAGCCTGGCAATTTTTTTCGCCAAAAAATGAAACACGTGATTTATAAAAATCAAAGGTATATTACAACTCTTACTCTAACTTACAACAGAACTGAGTATCATTCAGAGATCAATTATTCGAAAAAAACGATTTAAAACGAAATAATGATATTTCGGTTCCACAGAAAAGACTAATATGTCCACCGAGTGGACTAATTATGTTAATTAATAATAAATAAACAAAACAAAAAGCGGTAAACATCTTAAACAATAATAACGTTCAAGATATATTCTCATAATCATGAACAATCAGACACGTAAATACATTCAAAAAGTATATAAAAAATATTTTGTGTCTGTCTACCGAAATGACAATTCTTTTCGGTGGACAGAATATGCCTTCGTCCTCCGAAGACTAGGAAGCCTTCAAGTCTTCAAGAAGCATGTATGAAAGTGGGGGTTTGGTGGCTCTTCCTGGTTTTAACGTTGACGTATCCGAACTTTCAGAATATACGTCCAAAAATTGTATACTTTTATGAACATTTTTTTCAATCAACAAACAGACTGCACTCACTAATTTTTAATGGTTGCTGCATTCTAAAGTCATCAACTTCTTTCTAAGTAAGTAAGTTTCTTTGCTTTAAACATTCTTCTGTTTTTCACTGCAATACGTTCACCCATTTCATGGTACTAAAATAATTGGAATGGAAGGCGGTATTTTGCGTGCGATGTACTTTTAAGTTTCTTTTTGTATATTGATTTTTTTTCTGCATCGTCGTGCATCATTCCATTTTCCCTCCAAAGCTTATTTTGTATGTTTTTGTTAAATCTTCTACAGTTTTTTTTACCTTTACAGAATTAACGTTTAAACATTCAGTATTCAGTCACTAGTCATTTACGGATATAACAAAAAAGGAATCAGAAGCTAGTTTTTAAAGTTATAATAAAAAATTAAACCAAAGTACAAGAATCAATCAAAATATAATCATTTATCGTTTGGGTGCACAAAAAGTCCACCAAAAAGACGTCGACCGAATGGACTTTTTTCGCAATATCATTCACAACACCAGCCATTTAAAGGATTATTCAAAAGGCAAGGCATATTTACGATGTTTGATTGCTTAACTAATTGTTAAAAACGTTTGGTGGATTTATAGCGATGTACTTACAAAATACAGCAGTAACCGGAAAGACAATTCAACATTGACACCACCAAATATTCTTGTTAACACAACAATATCGTCTGCTGCGCACAAGTCACGGCAAAATGGATGCTAACAGGGATAGTACGATAGTGAATTAGTTAAATTATATGTCCCGGTCTATTCATTTGGCATTTCCCTAATTTTTCTAGAATTTAAAGTAATGTCCACCAAAAAGACAAAAAATGCTGTGACAAGATTCAATGATGCAAAAAATGTGTTTTATTTCCATCTAATTTTTTAAATCCTATTAATGTCAAATGGAAATCATATAAAGATTAGGGAAAAATGGCATTTTTGTACAATAATAAAAGAGATGTATTTTTTAAAGCCACATTCTATTAACAGGTGGAACCCGGACAGTCCACCGAAGTGGACTTTCAGTTACATTTGTGGTGATAAACAAAACAAATATTACATTTATAGAAAATACGATATAGTATAGTCTAGTACGTTTCCTGTACTTTATAGTTATGATGTAAATTAAATGCAATTATTAAAAATGTCTTATATATTACAAATGGACATGTTTTTTTAGGGTTATGACAATGACCCATAAACATACTTAATAATAATAAAAAAAATGAAAAAAATAAATAGAAACATTTATTTGTACAAAATTTGAAACACATCGTTATTGTTTCATAGGTCAATATTTGCATACAAAAGTTGCATTTTACTATTTTCGTATAAAGATTAACAATCGAATGACCACAGTTTTTTGTCGCAACGAGTTCGTATCAGATTAAATTGGCAATTATGCGAAATCGATTAACACTTGGGTGTTAAAGAGAAGTACAAATAGTAACTGATTGCTTTGTTAATTGCGCCGAGAGTACTCTGGAGGCATCTAGATAAAGCACTAAGCCCCTAGCTTAGCCTCGTAAAGCCATTATCACGATAACGTTTTTTTTAAGTAACTGGTGGTTTTCCAGTTGACTACAGTAAAAAATAAACATAGGAGTCCTTTCAATAATTAGTAGGCGAGGCTATACCCCTTTTATCTAAGCTAAAATTATACTATAAATGTCAACGTAACGTGAACTACTACCGTCACCATTTCACAGAAAAGCATTATACCAGTAGTGTCGTAAACGTAGAGAATTGATTTTTTTTTGTTTGTTTTACCTATTTGTGCATAACTACAAATAATATTTAAACATCACGCCAAGGTGACACAAACAAGGTAGGAAGAACACATGAAACGTTACACAGTCAAAACCATGATATTTCATGTTTTGCTGTCACTTCTTGCATAATTTTAGGTTTTGACTTATATGGTAGAGATATAATAACAGTGACATGTCGCATATAGTATTCCTAAATCTGAATAATTACAGATATAGTAATATGACGGAGACAATTCATACTTACGAAAACATTTCAAAACCAACATAAAATTTGTGAACACATATTTTACGAAATGCTACTTTTATGGGTAACATCGAGAATATCACGGGATTACACCCGTAACATTGCGTTTTGGAATAAATTTAGGTCCTCACATTTGTTACTAGATTTTACGGAGTGGAAATTTCGTTTCATGTAAATCCAGAAAACATTTCAATATCTATCCCTTTCGGGAATATTTGAATGTGTCAGATTTAGCCCTGCTCTCGCCATTCCTGATTCTTAGTCCCTTCTCTTCCAGAAGAATAAATACTAGTAGATGCGAAAATGCTTGCTTGGGTGTATGCCTAAGGGACATAATGATTGGCAGATTCCTATAGGTTAGGTATACAAGTGAAGCTCGAGATTTAGGATTCGAGTAGAATGAATGAAGAAAGAAGGTGGAAATGTGTGTCTAATTTAGGCGAAACCAACATAGGCTTATTAAAATACGGTGGATAGGGATATTTGTATAGATGCATAAATACAGCAATAGTTTAGTAAGCGTAGGTTTATAGAACAGGATTCGCCTAATTTGAGACTAGACAATGAAAACGTTTGGAAATGTTTTGTCTAATTTAAGCGAAACCTTTATAGGCTAATTAAAATAGGTACAGTGGCTAATAATAGGCGTAAAGATAAATACCTAAATATAGCAGTCATTTACTAGGGATAGGTTTATAGGATAAGTTTTGCCTAATCAAAGACTAGCTTTATTTAAATAGATTTGAAAACCGTGTATAACATTTTGAAAACAGTACTTACCGAATGGTTTCACTCAATCTGTAGGTAATAATTTTCGTTCAGTCAGCAATTTCTGAATGACTTTTTAAACACATTACCCTGATTTTTAAGCGTAAAATGACAGTGTGTAATAAAACTTATACACTCTCGTCTTTTCCTCCATGTTAGCTCAACATATTTCAGGCTAAAACGGGACCCAAAATCAATGACACTACTGTACCCTGTTCCCAATAGTTTTGGCAGTAAATTAGGCCAATTAAAATACTTTTTATATACTTAGCTTACTTAAAACTCACAATAGTTGTAATGGAAAACAGTATCTTTAATATAACCTAGTGTAAGCGCCTCCACGCGTGCGCGTGAATCAACCTGAGGCAGCCGTCTGACTTCCGCCTCTAGCGCCCTTTATTCTTCCGTTTCTTCACAGAGACACGTTCAGGCGACATCATTACCGGTTCTCTGATCGTGGATTATTGTGATATACCCTGTACGTACGTACTAAGTATGTGTACTTAGGATCTATATTATGGAACGTCGCCGGTATTTACTTTCAGGCTTTGTGCGATGTTTGTTTTAGCGCCTGGCAACAGGCTAGGTTGGTCAATTTAGAGTTTATTAGTGTTTTCATTGATCTGTAAAAAAATTAGTTTTTTATTTTCAGGTTTTGATAAGTCTGTGATTTTAGGTAGGTATAGTGAATTAAAACGGATAGTCATATTTTATATTAAGATTACTTTGACAAATTTCGGGCTAGTTCTCAGCCTATCTTCATAATCGTTAGTAACACGGTACGATAGAAATTAAATAAATATGTTAATATGTTTAAAAAACCGCTAGAAGTGGCCACGGATTTAGAAATAATCATGGTTGTAGTGAAATAAGACACATACACTCTCAGCTTTGTATCGAATTAACTCGACATGTTTCGGGCCAATTCGTGACCCATCGTCGGGAGCAACGCGCACTGCCGAGCTAATCTCGATATAAAAACGTGAGTGTACCCGTTTTATTTTACTATCAGTGAGCCTCAAGGTACTTTAAAATAAGCAACAAAAAATCAAAGAGAAACGAAAACAAAACTGTGTTTTGAGCAAACTTCGATCAAAGTTCGTTAATAATAAGAATGCCCTCCATTCTCTAATTAAACAAAAAGCTAAAAACAGTTAAGGTATTTCAAAAACAAGATCCTTACACGGCTAGTTACAAAACTTACGTAGATACCGCTGTAGTCTTCTGTACAAATTTCGACTTAGGGCGGTTTACAGCTAAACCTTTCTTAACTCGAATAAATCTAATCTAGGCTAGCATCTTAATCTTTACGGCTTACGTTACAGAGCACCGTAATTAGAGGAGCATGTAAACTTGTGGATAATAAGGCCCGCGATACATTGGCCGGGTTAGATTCGAGACTCGACTGAAATGTTTTATTAGTAGAAGATTGGCTGAAACAAATAGCCCTATGTGTACAAGGTGGCCGGATATTGACCATAAGGGTTTTAAACAATTTAAACAGTAGTCGGGTATAGGGGTTTGAAAACCTCAGTAAAATATTTCCTGAAAATTTTTGTTTGTGACCTTGTGGAAGGCAAACGTTTCATTGCTTTTCAGGTCAATGCGCCCTGTGTATCGCAAACCTATGCTATACGAAGCTACACTATAGATATGCCGATACAAAACTACTATATTTCCAAATGGGACCGGGATATCACACGAAACGCTACTTAGATAAAAAATAGTCATGTATTTACATTTCGTAGCCACTTCTAGTATATTTTTTAAGTTTTTCAGTTGTCTGGTATAATAGTGACGTATTGCTAGCCTGTCGCCAAAAAATAAACCTTAAACTATCTTCTTAGCCGCCTCTTACGACATTAATGGAAGAAATGGAGGTGTAATTCTAAATCCGACACCGCACGAAAACATGCATAGTAAAATTTGGGCATACAGGAGTGATGTATGTTTGTAAAGACTTCCGTTTTTAAGGACATTTTCAAAAAGAGTATTCTTTTCTAAATTCATATAAGCCTTTAATCCATCGGCTAGACATTATATAGTTTGTTGAAACTGAAACGAGATAAAAAAAGACATTACTTAAGTGTGAACGTAGTCTAACGACCAGCTTAAATTCGTCACGTAAGAGATTAAGGCGGTTGCTATCTCCTAGTAAATTGCGATCTCTTCAAAGTTTCACATATTAAATCTTTCCTGATTTGCTAAGTCTCATCTTTACTACATAATATCTATCTATGTTATCACAATTACTCAGTTTCAATTAAAGTATCCGCAAATATTACGGCAAGTAATTTAATATTACTCAGCGTTACACTTCAACGGACTTCTTTAAATTTTAATAAATTTTGATTTACTTTATAAAGAAGGTACTTAATAATGTATAAGGTACTTAATAATTTTTGGACATTTTTGTTAATACCAAAACAACACCTTTCGCAGCGACTTCCAACATAATTTCAGGTTTAAAAACAGATAACAGAGGTAATAGTGACAGGTTGCTAGCGTATCGCCTAAAGCATACATAAGCCCTATGTCCTTAGGCGCCTTTTACGACATCCACAGAAGAAATAGAGAGGTGATATTCTAATCCAACACCATGCAGGCTGTTTTTTAACAATACTTAGATGATTTCCCACAATGGATAATACATATCTCCACCCTAGCAGTTACCTTACTCCAAGAATTAAATTAGACTCAAATTGAAAATGTTGGTAGCTTAAGTAGGTTAGTAGGCTAAGATAAATTCCAGAACTAAAATCGAATCTGGGTATTAAAGTACTCAAATTAGTTCCCAAATAAGAAATTTAAAGTGCCGCAACACTGTAACTCGTACCTACCTAAAAGTCAGTGATTCAGTTGAACACGGACAAGTGATCCAATTTTAAGTTCCGTATTCCAGTGACTGCCACAGGCGCAGGCTGCCGGCGGCACTGATTTCCACCAACCAGATCTCACTAATTTTAACTGCACAACTGTTGGGAATTTACATTCCATAGCGGCCCATTGTTTAAAAGCTGCCATTCCTAAGCCGGTGCAATTGCGAGGCTGGTGTATTCGGGGTGGTGTGTTTAAAGAGTTTAGTAGGTACTCCTTAATTGATTAGAAAAACATATTTAGTCCGTCAGATAGATTACCAGATTAATATTGTACGCGATTTTTTTATTTTATTTGATAAAGTAGAAATTATTAGAATACAAGGCTCTGAAGTCTACGTGGTACAATTTTAACTACGACGTGACGTCAAAAGCCCCCGCTCCGGAAGTTTGATGATCTATAACTTTGTCACCGTTCAATTAATTGTCAGACCAAAAAAACACGCGACGCGTGTCATGTTTTTCCATATTGAAACTAACGGACTAATTGGAACGATAGATTTTATACCCACCACACATGCCTATTATAAACATTTCTACTATTTCAGTTTTGTTGCTGTAGGTACCAGATGGAAATATTTAGTGTCGTATTTCTGGCTATGATCAAATAAAATATAAAAATAACGCATTCCTACTTAAATATTGATACTTCCTTAGCTCAACTTTTGCTCCTTAAAATAGAAAATATCATTTAATAAACAAGCAGCTCAATGTCAATAATTAATTTTATTAGGCAGTGTCTTATCAGTGTTTGCCGCCGCAATTATAACTAAGTTCATTAATTAAGAACAAGGGTAGTAATCGTATTATCAATTCAATTCAGGGCTGCAAACAAGGGCGGCCTTAGCGACAGCCCTGGTAAATCGACTTTTGATTGTACGCCCAGCTTTCCAATTACCATCGGTTTTAAGTTTTATTTAAAGCGACTTCGAAAATAATAAGTTTGTAGGTATTAATTATCTCACAACTCGCCTTTAACAATTTTTAGATACAATGTACACAGCTCGAATGTAACTTTCAATCAAATGGACAAATAATTATCGTGGGAGTTTACTTTAATTGGTGTGAATCAATTAAAGTAAGCTCAAACTATAGTAAAGCCCTTATTGTGGATGCTAGACACGTAGGTTATGATGAATACGGTGAATGTTTGCTCTGGATTTGGTGTACATATCTAAATATGTGTGTATGTACATACCTAAATACATACATAATTACATACATATTCTCACGCCTGTATACCCAAGAGGGGTAGGCAGAGCACATGAATTCAATAATTTAGTGCCACGTTTAGCAATTTCAGGGTAACCAGACTGTTCATAATTACTTAGGCACTCGACATCAGAGTAAACTCGAGAGCAAACATTAATGATCCATCATACATTGCCCTGACAAGGCATCAAACTCCGAACTCGAATAAGTATCTAAAACATGATAAAACAATCGAAGATCTATTATAGGTAATATTCAATGTACACATTTAGCAACTGCCGCGTGGGACAAGGGCAAGCGGGGATAACTCATGCAAACAAGTCGAGATAAGAAGTTGTGAAAAGCGCGTCCATTGCCCGCTCTTAGAACAATACTTGATGCCTATCTAATAAACTCGCTTTGTTCATTTAATTAACTTCGCAAATTGTTGTTCTCTTCGGTGCCGCGGACGACAGCTTAACTCGCGTAAACCGTCCACCTCACGCGAACCGCGGGGACGACTTATTAAAGCCGCGACGAAAATGATTGAACATTGAACGTGCCTAATTAAAGGGATATAATCCGAGGCAGCGAGTGAACCCAGTAAAATTAGATGTATGAATAATTGAAAACAAGAGGTAAAAGGTACAAGTAGGGTCGTTATCGCTGCCCCTCCGGGAAATGAAGCAGCGGCAGATTTTTGGTCTCCCGCACAACTTTTTCCTGTTCGCCTGACAACTTGGAGAATAAATTATTTTATTGAGTTACTGTTATTCTTTTGTGGATTGAAAATGGGTAGGACTTGGCGCGTTTTAAGAAGTTGACAATTTGCGAGACGTTGTCTGCGGGGTCGTTAACACGTGACGCGGCGCGCGCGGGTGATGAGCGCGTGGGAATCAAACCAATCTCCCAAACGCAAGTGTATTATTCTTATAATATTTACCTGGAGGTGCGAGTCATTTGCTACAAACGGCGGGTTTATTTTTCAATTATGTACAGGGTGATCGTGTAAATATGACTGTGTGCGATCTACCTACTTATTTAGACATAGCTCGTAAAAGTAACGTTACGCTAAACCAAATAAAATATTCATGTGGTATAGTTCTAAGTATTTAACAGAATAGGTTTACCTAACTACCAAGAATAAAGTAAAAATTCATAGTGTGAAATCTGAATCAATTCTAATTTTACGATTCCGAAAACGAGGAAAATTCAAATTAAGATTAGTTTAAATTAAAGATTTAAATCTACTTTAATTGTGCGCAATAGACATGCCATTTAAAAACGCGAAAGTCTTGGTAACACAAAACGTTTCTACTTGTTACTTTTCGCATAACTACCGTTGACAAATAAAACAAACCTCACAATCCGAGTATTACTTACTTAATACGCACGGTAAAACGAAAAATGTGGTTCCTCCTTCCCCCCGGTTGAAGACTATGAGAAAGTTCGAACTCACTTGCAGATAAAGTACAGGAAATAATAAATTATCTACTTAAGTATGTCTAATTACCTATTTTTTTTAATTTTGATTCCGGTAAAAAATAAGAGTTCTTACTGTTCGACCAGAGTAGGTACCTAGTGCAACATAACACAACACAACATACTTACTTGCTTAGTTAACAGATTACTATAAAATAATAATATTATTTAACAAGGTTCAGTCGGTCCTATTATTATTTAGAAGACGACAGGCCATAACAACGGCAACAAGGAAAAATACTTTATGAACAAAAATTGTGAAATGTAGGTATGTCAAACATACCTACTCAAATATAAATAAAAATACCTAGACGTAATTACTTGGCAAAGAAATTGTTCTTATTACCCTTCATTTACCGTCACATTTTATACATATTTTGCTTGGTTCCTCACCAGAATTGTTTGTTAAACTTTCGCGACAAGTTTATTTACTTAATCGCGTTATATTATGCGAAAACATTTTCCGAGTAAAATTAAGACGCTATGTTCATAAAAAATAAGCCTTCATTTTTAGGGAAATTGAGTGTAATTCATAAAAAAAGGTTCTTTCGGCTTTATGAAGAAAACAATACAAGCTCATACCTCATTAATCAATGTCACATCCTAACACAACGAGAATGACCGATTCCCTCGAAATAAGAATGTTTTTTTCCTAAAAATATCTTATTTTAAGCTTTCCTGTTAAAGAACCAGAGACTGACAACTTATTTTGGCACACTCTTCTCTGAGAACCGTTTACTTAAGTCAGACACCTATAGGCTTAGCACGGCGACACGCGGGAATCGACACCGGTGTATCGATCGGCATCAGCGCGTATTGACTGTTTGTCATTCTCTGACGTCTCTAGTTTAAGTTACAGGTACCTATAGTCTATGTCGCGCGCGACTCGATCCGCGCGTTGCCGTTCTTAGCTGGCAAGCGTAAGTACGCAGTCGCTGCTAGCCATATCAGATTCTAAGCGGTCCAAATGCAAGGAATATGGTTTTACGCAGTTAAGTTTTAAGTTTTGTCCCTGTTAAGTAGATTTAAGATGTTGTGAACTTCGGAATGAAACTGAGGAATAGGTAATTTAAAATCTCCTAATCCTAGTTTCTGGCAAACTTAGTTCATAATAATTTACTAAAAAAACTTAAGGTCCACTTGTTAAGATTGTGGCATCAGTATTCAGTCTAAGTTATTTATAGTGGTCCGCAATAAACTTAAAAAAATTAAGTGGTGGGGGTAAGTTAGTGGATTGCTTTTTTCAGGGTAAACACCCACCACATTACCACTACACAAAATTGCCCACTACAGACCTGAGCTCTAGACAGGTAGGTATATAAGTAGGCCCTAGACAGAGATGGACTGGCGGTCTATGCAAAGTAATTGGGTCCAGACCCATCTCTACTAAAAACGAGCAGCCTTTTGCGAGCTTCGTATCAGAATGCTAAAAAAAACCCTAACGGCGCCGCTTTTTAATTTGTTTGTCTATCTGTGGGATGTAACGAGTATTGGAGTCGCCGGCTTCAAATTTGAGGCAAACTTGTCAAACAATATTCCTGATCAACAAAAATGTTTAAGTTCAAACACATGTAAATGTATTAGTAGAGATTTTATTCGGAATCTGTTTTCGAGACCGCAAGTGAGTCGCAAGAATAGAGCGGTGGTGCGGAGTGCGCGTTTGGTAGCAGCAGCCACCGCGGCTCCTGGATGAAGGGCTACGAACTAGTCCGAAACATGTCGAGCTAAACTCGATTTAAAAAGTGAGTTATTCGTATATTTTTTTAAATTATTTAGTAAGTAATTTAATGTTCAATACTTTATGAATATTTCACTCAATAATCAACTCGATGCTGTAGGTAGGTATTGATTTAAATTCATGAACTGAATCGCTGTAGTTTAAACAAGTCACTCGTCCGCCGCCACGCGTCATAATTACTAAAGAGACAATCACAATTAAGGCGCATCGCCCGTGTTCCCAGTTTTAATTCCCGTAACTGGAAGCGAAGTTTAAAAAGCAGATAATAACCTTTACGCGGAACACAACGACGCGGTCAAAATGCTGTAAAATGTGCTCTTTTATTGCTCTGTTTAATTAAATTCTTCGCGCTCGCACTGATTCCTTTACTTTTTTTCATTTTTGTTCACTTATAACCGTCATTTTGTCCTCTGAATTGCGATTCGTTGCGCGTAGCGCGAAATAAGCAACGGAGCATCAATTTAACAGAAAAATAAACTGACTTTAAATAACTTTCTTTGATTGTTCAACTTCTATTGTCCTTGCAGTCGATTCGACCGAACGAGAATAAAATTAAGTCTTGTATTAAATCACACTTTACTAGGAGTACATATTTTTTTCAGATAAAAAAACGGGTGAGAGTGACTTATCCCCAAACTAAATTATATTTAAGTTTTCGAGTTTTTTGAGAGAGTTCGAAAATCTAATCGAGCGTTATGGTATACATAGGTATAAGAGTTATGCTAGGATGCAGTGACTTCGGTCATCACTTAAAATCTGGCCAAGACTTTTACCAACTACTATAGCATTATTTAAAGTAAATTTTTAATATCTCATTCTTGTAATTATCGATTCAAATTATACTGAATTTAGATACATTCACATAATATTATGTAATCGATACATTAATGAGATAATTTAATCCTCTTCTACTCGAGCTTTTTCACGCAGTTGGGGCTAACAGAGTTCCTATTTTACACGTCCAACTCGTTTAGCAATTAGTTAATGGTGCCTTTCCTGGCGGCAAATAAATAAAGCAACTTTCTCTTACTTATCCCGTCTTCAGAAACACAAATATTGACATAATTAATAACAACAGAGCACGTTCGCTCACTACTTGTGCTGAATTATAACTAAGGGAAATGCCTCGCCTATTTCTCTAACGGCTATCTACCTTGACGGGAGGAAACTTTTAAACGTGTAGGATTCTTCTGTATTTATACACCTACTGGTGTAACAGAAGTTTTATAAAATTGTAGAGTAACTGGTCATAATTAACTGGTAACTTGACATATTCTAAAAACCAGCCAAAATGTATAAAATATCGCGATAAATTTGGCTTTTCAATTTATCTTCTTCTTTCTGTTTACTTGCAAGTGGCATCAACATTCGATTTCTAGTTCTTGATGTAAGTACCTAGTACCATACCTACCTAAGTACCATTATTATTTATTTTATTATCAATCATTAATTAACAACCAAACAAGAATATAATTTATTCTGGGAATAATTCACTTTGAGAAACTGATTTACTAGCGAGCAAAGAGTGACTTATTCCAAGACGTTTTTTTCTCATTTGGTTGAATCGGCCGTAAACCTTTTTCAAAATTAATTATTCAATACTCAAATTTTTAAACTCTTCAAAGGTATTTAAAGTGATGAATTTTAAAGTAGTTATGAACCGTCTCGCTAAAGAAAAAAATCTTAAGAAATCTAAAATTTAAGTACCCACTATTCCAGAGACGAGAACCCTTATCCCGTCTGCAGCTAAAGCGTGGACGTAAAACGGCGAAAAATCATCAAAGCGAGTTACTAAAAGGGGAAGACGTGGCTTTAACCGATAGAAAAAAAAATGTATCTCGGTTGTTGTGTAAGTAACGACTTTCGATTTACTGAATACGAGAGCCGAGAAGGGTTGGAGCCGAGGGGAGGTATCACTCCGCGTCGGCTCGAGTGTATTCGTCTGCCAAATAAGGCGTAACTTACTCCACGCGGAATTTACGGCGTATGAAAATGAAAATCAGGTCTCGCCGCTTTATTTCTGTAAAATTTCAATTTCACACTGCACTGGCCAGTCGTCGCGGGGCTCGTAAATCAGCGCGTGAGCCGCTCCATTCGCCCCCGAACAGGCGCTAACTCGGTTTGGCGATCGGTCACTCGATTTGATTATGGCTACTTCACTGAACGACATCTGGAGAGAACTTACTTAATGTTGCGCTTGTAATTTAACAAATGAAAAGCTACTTAAAAAAAATTTAAGTCAATCAGGAGAGAGGTCGTTAAGTCTAAATGAATAATTATATGACTTAAAATATAGGTCGATTATGTTCTATCTTCCGATACTGAAGCAGAGAATGTAGGTTAGATACTGTATCAGACATCTTCCGACATTTTACACATGAGTGCACCATTATACCCCATCCTGGTTTATTATTATTGCTCTCCGGGAAATTACTTTCGATATAAAGTTTTCATAAATCGAATACTTACATAAACCGATATTATCTTTTTACGAGCTCCAGAAGAATCATGGGAAAGCACAAAATCCATATCCGTAGTTAGTACGTATAGGTATAAATATCTAGAAGTCCAAAACGCCAAGCCGGCAAGTTATTCTATCTCGAGTTCTTACAATGAAGGTCCTTAAATTTCAATTCGGTATAAATTTATTTCAAGTTCTGTGACGGATAGAAAAAGAGATAACGAGGCTACCGCCGCCGCCCGTGATCATCGCCACGAATTATGTGACTCGAGTCCTGAATATTAAACGAACTCGGGAAAGTAGCGTGATGCGAATTTGGCCAAAATTACGGTTATCGACCAAATTGGCTTTCCGATAGATCCGCGGCAGCCCGCCGCCAGGTTTTATTAAACCAAATGTAAAATTTTCAATAACCCACCGAGCTTTGACTTGCTATTATTCACATTTTAGTACTTCATTTGCAGAAGACGTTTCGCTATTTTCTTTCACATGTATTCGACTACTTTCATTTTGTTATGGTACTGAACCAAATGATTTCACTAAGATGTTAACTGTAAATATACGTACCTACTGTAGGCTCTATTGTGGGTCAGAAGTCAATTGGTTTGTGTGTATATAGGTATTTTTAACTGAATTGAAGAAAAAATAGTTTGATTATTTATCTTGATTTTTCAGCTCGAATGTGCAGCACGTGGTGACCAATATCTACAGACAAGCGTCAGAGGAGCTCAAGGTCTGGTTAGCTTTATTGCTTTCAGAAAATACTTAAGTGAATAGCCGTAGGTAAAGTTGTAAAACACAGCATATGTACAGAAAAACACAGTATTCTGACTAACATATAGCATAGGTATATCATTTTAACTAACATAAAACTATCGTAAAGTAAAGGTATACATATTTTTGGTGAAAGAATCTCAACCTATCACTATTTTACCTCTTTTATCTAAGTTCGTGCTTAAAAATATGCAAATTGTGGCTATGAAGTGTGAATTATCCTTGACTTTGTCTACGTAGCGTTTTATGTGTTCTGCCTACTCCATTTGGGAATGCAGCCGTGGTGTGTGTGTAAGAGTAGTAGCGTGTCAAATGCTGGAGTGGCGCGTTGCCACGAATTAACCCGAAAAAAGTCGAACCAATCTCGGTTCTGCTCTCACTTCACTTCTTTCATCCGAGTTTAAATATTAGCGCAACGTTTTTCGAGTCAGTTCGCGGTGACGCTCCATGCCAGCTGCTGACGTTACTGCTCTTTAGGTACTCGCGATCACTTGATGCAAATGACACCGACTTGCAACTACCCACATTTTCGCCTCACATTGACTATTTTGTCAAACGCAGGGTAGCAAGCAATCACCCTGCTAAATATTAAGTACATCACAAAATGTTTTAGGGCTAAAGTGCAGATTAGGTACTAACTAATAATAATTACTTTTACCTACATTCATATCATAAGTACTATAAGATGATGCAATAAACAAGTGGCGTACCTACATTAAGAAACCTGTATCCTGTGGTATCATTGTCATCTTTATACATTAAAAAGTCACAGTAAATAATCACATTCAGAACAAATGCTATTGAAAGAAGAAAACAAAATATTTAAAATCTGTAACACGTGGTCAGGGCAGCTGGCGCTGCTGGCGGTGCAAGCCTGTGACGTCGATGCGCAATTGTTTGCCGGATTCCATTTTGGTAAAACATTTCGCTTCGCCGAAATACCTATGGAAAAATCGTAATTAATTTTACACACAATAAACATAAAAGAAACCGGGGACTTTCGAGTCATTAGGTACTTCAGTTAGGTACTGAAACCATTAGCCTGCCACAGCTCTTCATTCAACTAAGAGAAACTGTTAATATCTCTCGTGAGAGTTTTTGGCCCCGTCACGCGCGCCGCACTTAAACCTATACAAGTAATAATGTCGCGTTATCCGCCTCGTGGCGGTGCGTACAGCCTGAGCTGAAAAATTGTTGTCAGTTCATTTAATACGTCTGCGGGCGAGGCTTGCAGTCGTTTATCACATTCTGTAAATCGCTTGGAAGCTGACGGTTATTAATCGTACGAGTCATAGCCCCATGTCGTATGATGTTTATCAGCAAAGCGCTTTCTTTCGTGCTTCATCCTGCGGTAGGCATTGCCAGATGAAAATGCCGTCTTCAATGTGTGCAAGAGCAAATATTTGCCGGAATTGGAGTGTTAGCGGTTGCGGGAATCGTAGCTCGAGTCTTAAATAGGTTGTGTAATCCTTGTATATTCGCTTAATGGGAGCATAAGATAAAGTTAACACTGCTCGCAATAACGTTACACAACAGAAGACTCGAACGTTTAGGTGCGTATTAAAATGACATCGTTGCTTGTAGCCTTAACTGTTCGAAAACGTTTCCTGCGCAGTAAATTGTAAAGCCAATTTAACTGCACAAAAGAATGTGAGTTCCGAGTCATAATTCTATCAAATAACGACGTGGACAATGCCCTGGTCTCCTGTAAATATTGTTAGGCTGGGACCGCGGAGACGCGAGTAATCCCGGGGGAGACACGGCCGCCCGGGCCGGAGTCCGGGATTAGGCCCGGAACCGGCCGGCAGATAGCGCTCGGCTTAATGTGATATTAGCGAGTTAGCTCCTACACACCCTCACTATTACAATCTCGGGTAATCATTATCATCCATTCCGCAAGCCTTGTTTCATGACAATCAGGAGATTCTGGAGCACGTTACACGCGCTCTTCACGCTGTGTACTCCCATATTGGGCCGCACCTACGCATCAAATTGAGGTTTAAGAGTGTTGTTCTCTATGGGTATGGCTGTTTTCGTGTCAATTATCTATCAAATTAGCTGGTGTATCCAAAAATTTTTCGATCACGACACGGTGTAAGTACTTAATACCAAAAGATCTGGTACAGTATACAGCTCTACTCTATACTAAATAATTTATCTATCAAAAGATCCCGCATCAATTACGTTTCCAGGTAAAAGTTAAACGTCATTGAAAATACACCACAAATGGACGATATTTGACTGAGTGATATCCGACTGGAAATAATCGAATAATATCGCCCTTTTATTTGGATAGACATTTATTAATAGACATTGAATTTTATCCGTAAGCTGGTTGAAGTAGAGCTAGAGAAAATATTTTATTTCACATAAATTTCTCGTAGTTCAAGGTTTATTTAGTTTATTTATTACTTTATTTATTTTCATCCTCGCAGGGATTTATTTGTTTGACACTAGATTTATCTTATCCTCAGCTTTGAGCTTTGACTCACACATTTTTACTTTTAAAATTGAGTTTCGAAAAGGTACTATTTATTCTTGATCTCACAGACATTTATTTTATGTCTGAACGTGGCTTAATATTTCAAGCGTTAACTGCTGCAATATGTCGATGTTAAGACAGCAACTGCTTCTGTATTACAAATCACGGTCTGAAGTGTTCTGAAGCGTTCACGGGGTATTTTTTCATATCGTTTGGAAGTTTATCCAGTAAACTAAGTAGCTGTGAAGGGGATATTCAATTTAGTTTTTCAAAGAGGGTGCAGCGTTGCGTTGCATATCTACGTCGCTATCGCCCGGCGGATTAAAGGGGGCCATTCAGAACTCCATCAGTCGGATACATCAACGCCAACCCGAGTCATATCGGACGTTTCTCAGCGGTTAGTGAGTTTTTAATCAAATTGATGACACGACTAGAATGCCTTTGATTTGCTGAATGCTGCCGCCTGAAGCATGTTGTATTCGCTAAATGTTGAAAAATGTTGTATTCGCTAGTTTAATCTTATCAATATCAAATTTTATTGGAATATGTTTACGTTAGTGTTGGAGAGAGCCAAAATTGGCAGGTAAGGTAAACGTCCCAGTGGTCAAAGTTGTACTAGTACTCGTTGCTATACATAGCGAAAATGATTTCCAGTTAGTTTTATCTTTTCGTTAAAACTCTAACCTAAAATGAAACGGAATACAACATTTTTAGTTGATGTTTAAAATGAAAAAAAAAACCACTTACTAACTTTAACAAAACTCCCCATACTAAATACAATTTATAGAATTTATATCTATAAATAAAACAAAAGAATAATAATGCAGTAAGTAGCTACGTCAAGATAATAAACGAAAAAATACTATATTATGTAAAAGGTACCTATACTACTTACTATAGAACACAGACGCAGCGCTAAATATCACCGCGTCCATTAGGTCCGCGCGATGTTTTTTCGGGCTTTTATTTCACTTTACTGATTCCACACTTCACAGTCAGGGGAAAACATGTCACTTCGATCTGACAGTGAAAAACAACCCCCGTGTCATTTGTCAACGTCAGCCACTCAACGCGAGGGCAAAACACAATTTCATAAAGACATCCTTGTTCTTGTTATGCCGTTCTTAGGCGCTTTTTACTGTGTCGCGTATCGCGCCGTCGAGAATCGTATTTGAGAGACGCGAAGAAATGAGCTAACAATTACCATGTTCAAATATCAAATTGTATTTACACTGCCAGCGTAGCTACAACGTCAAATGAAGGCATAAAAACACTTTTGATAATTTTCCTGAATACTCCTTCGTTTCGGTTAAGTCTATCTTTTGTGTACATCATTTGAGATAGAAGATGGAACACAAATGGCATAATTTCAAAGAACGTCCGCAGATATGCAGTTTTGAAGTCAAACGCCGAGACTGAAACAAATTCAAAGCAAAGACTTTAATCCCCGCGGTACGCCGAACGGTATGAATGGAGAACGGCTTAATATTCGATTTGTGCTTCCCATTTTTCGCTGGCTAAGTACTCGGGCTGAATGTGGTTGTGACGGACCTATTGTGTCTTTGCGATATTATTGTTATTATGTCTTTGTGAAAAGCTCTACTCAGTAACAGTATGGATTTTTATCATTAACTTGTTTAGACGTCCCTTGCCGTAATTTTACCGCATAGTATTTTAAATTAAGTAGGTATACTATAAGTACTGAATTCAAATGATAATCACTCAAAACCGCCTTCGAAATGTTTATTTCGGAGATATATTTTCCTGTGTGGTGTCGGGATAGAATAAGGCTAAGCGCGCACTGCGACTTTTTGTCGTGCGATAATTTTGACGCAGAAATGCAACGTAAGGGTTTATATGTCATCGCGCGCACTATGATGAAGAAATCACTATGGACAGCGCTATTTTAAAATCGTGTCGCGCGACAAAAAGTCGTAGTGCGCGCTTAGCCTTACTCTAAATTTTTTCCATGGATGTTGTAGGAGGCGACTAAAGAGGTTTAGATAGGTTTAAGCCGACGGGTTAGCAACCTGTCACCTTCCTCTTCCATCTGTTTTTAACCTAAAATTATGATAGAAGTAACTGCAAAGCGTGAAACAGTCATGGTTTTCTCTATGTCACGTTTCAAGTGCTCTGCCTAGCCCTTTTGGGAACACACATCGTATGTATGTCATTTGTTTTTCATTTAGGTTCCTCAAATTGAGTAAAGGAATAAAGCCGCATTCGGACTAAATATAGCGCGCCATAGTCTTATTAATTGCTAGTTTGATTTGATTGATAGTGCGTCGCAATGACGAATGAGCCGGAGGGACGACCAGCGCCGAGACCGGCTGCGACTCAGTTGATCAAATCATGCCGGCAACAAGCATTTGATAAATTTATTTCTCGCAGCTGTATTGAAATATGTATTTGTTAGTTGTGAAAGTCAGGAATCCAGTCCGAAATTGTTGGTTTTGGAAGTAACACAAAGGAAACTGATAAATAATTCAAATGCTGCAATGCGGTCCCCAAGGAATTGACGAAGAATGTGCTCACGTGAACCAGGTAGAGGTAGGTTTGGCAAAGCACGTAGTGAGAAGTAATAGTACTCACGGGAACCCTCTAATGATGCTATCCGTCCAGAGAAACACTTCCTATGAAATGGTAAACAGAAATATTTTAGTTAAGTTGGCTATCTCATATATTTTTCAGATCTATCTCACTTTCTACTCAGTAGCTTTTTTAACCTTCTTATTAGATTGACTTGAATTTTTGCAGGGGTTTGTGTAGGAATAGCTTATTTGAAGACACGGGTTACAGTGAAAACGACATAGGTTTTACATTATACAATCGACATGACCTCTTTTTTTCAACCAATCATGTAAGTGCTCCTTTTTTGTATAATATTGATTAAAATATAGTCTTTGATACCTGTTACTCGCTACACTACTTAGTCGATAATAAAACTAAAACAAAGGCTTAAAACAACAAGAAACTTGCTCAGATGATTATCATAAATTAACAATTGCGCGTGTTCTAGGAGGTACTGTATACGTATGCGTGCTCGACAATAATTACAAAGTCATGCTGTTATCATAAGCCACATTATAATGGCATGAAACTTGTGTAATGGAATTTGGCTGCTGTGAGCAACAAAAAGTTGTGTAATTAGTGATTTAGGGGCAAAAAGTTACGTCGCAGAGAATAGACGGTGATGTTGCTTTTATTACAAGATAAAAAGAATTCTGCATGGTTTTTAACTATTTACAAAAAAAAAAAACAGTAATTATCAAGGAGTTATTGTTGGCGATATTTTTCCGAAAAGAACAGAACCTGTATAAAAATATAGGCATTAAAGCTCACCCCTGCAAGTCATTCAATTTGCGTGGTTATTTACTTAGCATAATTATTTATGAAGTATAGATTAATGGCGTTGTTAATAAAGCAACCCAAAAAGGCTATCTCTTCATTGAATATTTGAGCAAGGGGCGCGTCTTATCAGTATTCCAGTCAGCTGCTAGTTCGGTTAGGGTGCTTGGTGGAGTCCCAGAGGCGATTCCCTAAACAGGTTACCTAACCGCATTTATATCGTCAGCAGAACACAAATATTAGCATAATTAGTTTGAAGCGCACGCTCCTTAAATATAAATACATCGCCTGCCAGTATGTAATCAATTGTATAAGCAATTCTTCGCCTCGAGGCTTTCATTATGTGGGCCCTCGCCATTTGCAGCTATTCAGATCGGGCGCGTTGGAATTCAAACCTTAGAGTTCAGGGGTATGGCCGATACAATCTTTGAGAAATTCGTGGGCACTTTTGCATGGCTTTTTTTGCTGAAAGGAATGAAGTCAATCGTAAAAAGAGATTTCAGCAAATGTGTGATATTTTTAGGCGAGAAACGCGGGTGGAATTTATGATTTGGCAATTTCGCGAAAATTCATTATTAAAGTATAGGAAATAGGAAAGCCAGCACAGCAATAACTTACTCGTAAATCTCAGCTATCAATGCGTTGCTCGACTTTGCTCGTGATTGAAATTAAATTAATTTCGTGTCGGCTGAAACCGTCAAACGTTTTTCAATTAACTCTATTTTTGTTTGTTCATCGAACTCAATTTCAAGTCCAAAGGGCTTATCACCCGACCTTCTCAATTTTCTGGGATATTTCTGTAGTCATTTGAATTACAGCAGACTTTTGATTAAAAAATTGGACTGCTGCGGGCGAGTCCATTTGAACGGTTTAATTATTTTTAGTCTTTCGAACTGACCCACGTGCAAGTACATAAGATGACTAGCGAAACGGGGCTACTTTTTTTTAAAACATTAATTAGCAAATGTTTTACGAACGTACGGTCCCGGGAATCTAACTTGGCAAGATTTTAGTAGTGAGGGATAAGTTCTTGCGTATCTTTTTCCATGGAAAACCGACGCGCGATTTTACCTCCAGCTCTTAAAATCTTGCCAAGTCAGATTCCGGGGACTGTACAATTACTTACAGAGGTTTAACTGAGCTCCGTGTTCGAGTTTGGGCTATTCGGCATCTCTACGCTAGGCCCGTGGGGCCCAGCGCCCTAGTTAATTAAGGACATTTCTAAACGGCTCATCGATTTTCCAGGTGACCGAAAAGCTAGCAGTTTTCTTGGACACAGGATACGCTTTACCCTCTCAAGAGAAAACGATATCAGCATCTTTAGATGCGAACCCGAGAAAATTAAGGGTATACAGACAGGATGGGCGAAAATTTACCTTGTTGGAGACAAATCTTTCATCTCTTTTCAAGTCATTGCGCCCTGTGTTTTACCTACCTTTCGTCCCGTACGCAAGTCCCGTTTGTCGGCGCGTACGCACCTGCAATCGTTCGACATTGCTACGCTGCGCAGTTGACTACAACATTTTCAGATATTTGTAAAAAATATACATGAAAATTCCGGGAATAAAACTTCACAGGGGTTTTTAGGCGCGTTTACCCGACCACTGGTTAAAATATTTACGGTCAATTTCCGGCCACTCTCTTTGGGTAAGTACTTGCATAACTATTTTTGGTAAAAGTATTTAAATTAATCTTACTTTTGGTCTAATGTATGTGTATTAGACGGTATGTAAATTAAGAATTCTAAATAATTAATAATTTATTTATTCAAACTGACAAAGAGATGACTGGACTTACGTGTAAGCTTGATATCGGACCAGGCCAGGAGTGGTGGAGGTCAAAAAGAGAGGCATTTGACCCACCAATTGGTCACTTTAATGAGCTAATAAAAATATTTATATGAAATACGGTAACTTTTTTTTAATTATTATTTAATTGTTAATGTGGGACAAATATAATCTTGCTAAACTCCGGTTATTTTAAGATTTGAACTGTCAAAACCTCACGCATTTTTAAGTAAATACAAGGCATCGCTGCAAATCCTGATACTGTTTGTATTGAAATCATTATAACAAACAGTAATAAATGTTATTGCACTAATTATATCTAGGTTTACCTTTGGATTCCAGAGAAATAAATTTATATTTTTCCTTTGAAATTACAAATCTTAAAATAAACAGAGTACCATCCTATAGTGAATCTGAATAACAAATTGACTAAATCAGTATTGAACTCTTCTATTTTTAAACGTTTCTGAGAATTTTACATTTGAAAGTAATGATATACTTCTGACAAAAGACAGATTCCACGAAACTCCCACGGTCAGCTCACCCGTCCGTCCTGCGCGTATAATCTTGGGCTATTCTCACAAGGCCGCAAGGGTCGAATGTAGCAGTTGAAATTTAATTCGATATTTGCCGTTAAAATTAAGTATTGCTCGTTTCGCTGGACCAAATAATGAAATTGTGTGCTCAATTTTATAAAAGCTTACTCAGATTTAACCAGGCTTTAGTTAGTACACAGCGGGGTCAGCGACGCGACGCGACGCGCCTGGCTGCCCGCGCCCGGCGCGCCAGGGGGCTCAGCATGCTCATAGTTACAATCACGCCTATGTTCAAATGGGGTAGGCAGAGCACACGAAAAGTGAAATACAAAAAAATTATATTTATTTCACTCTTCGCAGCTACTTCTAGCATAATTTTAGGTTTTATAACAGACTAGCTTTCCGCCCGCGGCTTCGCCCGCGTGGGATTCGGTTATATTGCGGTATAAAGCGAACATTCCCTCAGGAACATCATTTTTTTCCGGGATAAAAAGTACCCTATTATTTAATCCGAACTTCTATCTTTACGTCTGCAAAATTTCAAAGCAAT
>BHDV01062917.1:0-19359 GCA_005406045.1 Adoxophyes honmai | reverse complement strand
AAAAAAAAAAAAAAAGATATTGTATAGCTTACGCATGCCACAAGCAGGCTTGTCCACCTCCTTGGCATACAGCAATGCGGCGCAACCGCAAAGATTAAATTTTTTCGCTCGTGAAAAGAAACATTTTCACACGGGAACCCTAAAACCTGAAAGAGTTCCGTTGTAAAACAGGGTTTTCATGCATGGTTCGGAGTGTGGCGTAATGGCTGCCCCTGGGACTCGACGGGCCTATTCAGCCCGCGGAACTTTTGCGGCGAGTACTGTAATTGAAACTAATTGTTAAAACTGGAAATTGTTTAGGGTTGCATTTTAAATCGACTTTGTGTTTATTGTTTGTCGGTGGTGCGTTTTGTAGAGGCGGTTAGTATTATTAAGCAAGTCTGTGAATGTGGTTAGTTGAAAGTCGAGCCGTAATTTTTGTTAGTTATTTATGTAAAAAGTCTTAATGTACCAGTATAGTCTATGAAATGAGTCTGCCAGGTGAATTTAATAAAGAAACGCGAGTATTTTTTTACAGTAGAGATTATTATTATGGCATTGATGTCGGTGACGGTAAATTTAACACCACATATAATTTTATGACTAGTCTGGTTACCCCGAATTTGCTAAACGTGGCACTGGATTTTTGAATTCATGTGCTCTGCCTACCCCTCTTGGGAATACAGGCGTGAGATTATGTATGTATGTGTATGTATATAATTTTATATTTATTTGTTTGAAAAGTTACACCACTCTCAATCGAAATTAGACAGTATAACTAATTACGCGAGATGGATGCTAAAATCTAGTTTAAAACTCTCGTTTGATACTCTTTTCTACAAAAAAAAACTCAATGTGAATTTGCAATAGACCGTGCATTCTGTGCAACGCCGCTTGCAAACATTTAATAACTTTGTCGCTCCAACTCAATATAGATTAGACACGCTTGACTCCGGCATTTAAGTGAAAATCGAGCCAACTAGAATAAAATACTGTTATAAAGGATTTTTCTATTTAATTGTAACACACGCTTAATTTATGGAAGTTGGCCGATTATAGCATTAATTTGTTCAAAATTTGTTTCGAAATCCTTTCGAAAAAAAAAAAAAAAAACTTATGTCCTCTTTTTTTGAATTTTTTGTTAGACCAAAAGAAAAATGAAAGTTTTAAATTTCCATCAAAAATGACTTCGACTCCCTGTGGCATTATTCTAAACTCATCGACTAGTTCGATTTCGAGGTGTCAAATTTAGCTGTCATATGTATGGAAAATTTGCCAGATCAATGTTGCAATTCTACCAAAGCTGAACAAGGGTGAACTGACAACCAAATGCACACGTTAATCTTGGAAATAGGTTTAATAAACGCTTCCTGAGTTTGAACGGTGCAGAACTTTAGGAGCTTGAACTGCTCTTGTTTCATCTTGTTTCGTCTTGTCGCTGTGTTGAACTGCATTATTAGCGGCGCGGGCGCTCGCTGCGGTCGCGGTGTTGATCCGGCAAACAGAACCGGCGTCGTCGGGTGTTATTAGGATTGACGCGGATAGCAACGCTTCGATATGGTGACTGTCAACTAGTTAGAACCATATATTATTACGAAGTCTGGCGACATCCGAGATCTTAGACTTAAGGAAAAATCGAGCAATGCCTGATCGGGAATTGGTCTGATAACTTTAATAAGGTTTTTAATAGCCATTTGTTCAGCTACGTTAGCAAAAAGAATGACTCGCATACGAGTCCTTAATTGATGAAGTTTTTTACATTTTAAAACTGATTAACTATTACAAAGTTGATCCAAAAAGTATTAATCATCGATTGGAAAATTTACGTTCTATAAATGATACTGAATTAATTATGTGTGCATTGTTTTTACGTTTACATTACCAAGCTACGCACAGCAGGCTACGATCGCAAGTCGTGAAAGACGCACACTATCAAGCTTTCACAGCTTGAGATATGTATACTTAAAAGTAGTATAAACATGTTCAGTGCCGTTTCATGGCCGTAAAATTCATTTCGTTCCGTTCCGATGCCGGCCGTTTGGCGTGAATACTCCTTAAACTATATTAGAATGGCTTAACACATTCGATATGGTGATAAGCTTTAAGTTATAGTCACTATTTGACCCAGCCTGTTTACCTACATATATTAAATATACTAAAGTGAGAACGGTAGTTCCTAACTCACGTTTTGGACATTGTAATAAATTAAATTAGTAATCCCGGTTGTAATGTAACTGTACATTTGGCTCATGAAAGTTTAAATTACGTAACTTTAGCACTTTATCAGAATCACGGCGAAGCGCGTGTACTAGGTAATCTCCTGCGTAGTCTATACATATTACTGGAAAAAGAAAACAAGTCTCTTAAAAAATACCAGCCTGTGTATGCTGTGTGGCAGTGTAGGGAAGGGGCGCTTTTTAAAATATATTCAATTGGCACGTCGTTCCAATGTGGACCGGGAGATTCGCGTATAAAATTGTATTCCTCATGCCATCTTTACTAATACTTTAATATCGCTCACGAGCCAAAACTAAGGAACACGACTTGTCGAAACATGTTGCATGTTAACTGGTCAAATTACCCGATAACGCGTGTTGGAAGAGCCCTTAAGCAGAATGCTGAGCCTCGTCACGCATTACTTCCACTCGGCAGCCATCTTGTTGGGCAGACACGGGTCCCGGTTGTTATTGTGTGTTGGGCCGTTTTCATATTCATCGCAATTACCCCGCTGTACCGTCGGGAAACAAGAGACGAGTGTCGCAGACGACTGCTTTTTAAATTTGGAATTTGGTAAGCAAATTGGCCGGATTAGATCGCTCAAGCCTTGCGTTTTGAAATTGGAACGAATTTTTGAACTCGTTCGTCCGTTTAGCATGATTTTTAGGGTTTAAGTTAAAAGGTATAATGATGACAGGTTTCTACCCTGTCGCCTAAAATATACCTTAACTAACCTATCTCGTTAGACGTCTTTTACGAAAAAATCGAGAGGAACCCGACACGTTACAGCACGAGGTTTTTTTCTAGATGTTAACAAAAATAATAAGCATTTTATTTCTTTGATTGCTTGCCTACATACTGTATGTACACACTTACGTCGTAAAGCCACCCAAGCTAATGATACTACAAGTTTGTACATACACATGTCTCCTGTAGCAGTAGCCTTTCACTTGGACAGTTTAACGACCGGCAGAGAACCACTTGCATTGAAAATTCAAAACACATTACAGCTCGAAGATGGCGTTTATATGCAAGTTAAGTGTTACGTTCCACGTTCAACTGAAACCTTCCCTTTTCCCGACGTTACGTACTCGGGGTCGTGTTGTGTGTAGTATGTTGGTGCTTTTCATTTGCACCGCCCCACGTTGGGCGCCAAATAAATGGTTATTGCTTCTCATTTTTTCGACTTGTTCCTACTAAACGACTTTTTGCTGGCGGTTTTACGCCTGCGATAAAAAGTCGACGAAGATATATTGCAGTTTTAATATTTATTGACGTTGCGGTCACGTGTTTTGTTTTAATAACGTTTTGGACGAAGCTGGTATTGTTGAAAACGTGTGTCGAATGAGTTAGCCAGTGAGTTAGTTTGTCGACGAAATAAGAACGACACGGTCACTCGCCCTTGTTTCTCGGAAATCCACCTTTCTCTATTACTTGTTTGAACAAAATCATCAATGTACTTATATCGAATCACATCATTACTTGCTCCCGTCTCACTCCCCTAATGGATGTTTGAGCTAAAACTTTCCCAACGTGAAACAACTCGAAGAGAAAACATGTTAGCGGTTGTAATCAGATACTTCACTCGAACATTTCTATTGGCATTACTCTAGTCTCGATTATTGACTTTGAAACTATAGTTTGCTAAAAGCTGGAGTTCGATCATTTCCCATTTGATTTTGGAACCAATCTAATAAAATGACGACTTAGTTTCGTGGAATCGTGGTCTACGTCGATCGGCCGACAGAGCAGTCGTGCATCGACATCAACGACGGCGAATTATACTCTCAATGAAGCCGAAAAGGCTGACTGTCTCTAAGCGGGCACGCCGTCCCAATCCGATATTGGTTTTATTTATAGCCGACGCCATATCCATCGCTAAGGGTATCATATCATTTTTCCTGGAGCTAGCGTGTACTTGACATTAACTACCGAACTTAGGTGATACGGCGTAATAAAAGTCATCTAGCCCTACGTTGGGCGCCAATATCTAGCATATTCAATTTGGCGGTGTCTTTATGTGTTTGTTTGTATGTATTCAATTTGGGCGATCGGTTTTCGCAGCGAGCGCGCTAGGGCGCCTCGGGGGCCGGCTCGCGGCCGGTCCGCTCCGTCCGCGCCGCGCGGCACTTAGCTTGATTTGAAGTATAACTCCTGACGCGACACTGGATACTAAAGGGGACGTGATCGGAATCCCTCACTGCCTTTGCGCGCTTTGAAACTGTGAACACCCGAGAATTATTGCATCAAAGGGCAGACGAGATCGCTAACTTAGGTAACTTCGTTTTTCTGCAGACACCGTAACAATTCCATTAGGTTTCTTTTACACTAACGGGCAGAAGTAGACTGCTTAAATTGCGAGCGGGAACCAATGTTCCGAAAGTAACGGCGAGCCGCTCGGGTCTCCGAATCAATATCAGACTTTTCTTTCGCTTTTTATTAGTGAGCGGCGTCTGGTCGGTTTCGTAATGTGTTTTTAATCAAGCAGGCGCGGTTTCTCAGCGTTCAGTAATTCAGTTTTGCCACGCTACGGCTGTGCAACTACCTACCACCGTCTAGCATTCCCTGCTGAACAAAATTTTATACTTAAAGTTCAAGTTTCCCGGGGAAATTGCACTTCGCGAGATGCAATAAGTTAACTTGGAATTTTAATACTGTTGATAAGTTTAGTGTGGTTTTCAACTTCTTATTTCTTGTTTATGTGAAATTGTAACCATCATACTGGTAATGCTTAAGGGACATAAGATATTGAAGCAATTTCCCTAGTACTCAATTTAATTTGATTGATATCGCTGCTCACTTATTGTGCACCGTACTGATTACTTGGTTCATTGTCATTAATTTTTACAATCTGAAGACTAATGCATATTTGGCTTTATCCTCCGAAGCTTTAACTAAAAGACTGAGTTCATTATCTTCTTTGTTTGCCTTGTTAACTATAAAGTGGCACTAACAGTATTATTCTCTCGCAGGTAAGTCCTACGGCGTGCGCGGCCTCGCCACCTATCTGCTTCCACACCGCTGCGCCCGCTAACTGCAGGGCACGCTGTTCTGCTGCCATTACAAAGGTAGCATTTCATGCTTTTATTTTATGCAACTTATTACTTTTTTAGTTTACTCGACCTTCATATTCTTGTATAGTTCAAATAAGGCAAATGATTTCTGAATCTGAGTGAAAAAGCATTTTCCTGTGTACTTAGGTATCGTACTTCCATGGTCTTAAGTACCTATTCATGATTTGTGTGTTCAACACTGACACAGGTATTGATTCCTGAACCCTGAACTGAGTTGTTAGTCCTTCAAAGGCGTTCGATCAACACTTAGCCTTTTACGGTTAGAACAGCAATATTCGCTCCAGCTATTGTTTGCTCATTCAGTGCTAGCCATAAAGAGAGTTACCCACGTGTTAAATCCGAAATCTCGCTACGTAAATTATTCATACAGAGCGTTCGGGAGTTTACCATATTTATGTGATGCCCAAGGACAACCGGTAATATTCGTGATTGTCCTGATTTGCCCGTTGTTTTGTTGTCACTGAGCGTTATTGGAATTGCTCAACCCTCCTTTATTTTGATCACGCCTCGCGCTAGGCTATGACATACGCAGTGTTATCGGAAATTCAGAACGTGTCTTAGTTGCGGAATGAAATCGGCAGGTCTGAGTAAATACGAATACAAGCGACAGATTGACCACTTGCAATAGAATTGCAGATTCCACTCTGATCTGTTCCGGCTGGCCGGATTGACATCAATAATTCAAATTTTCAAAGGTCAATTTCACTGGAGCAATTTGTGGAAACATCAAAAATTGCGAAGTCAAATTAATGCAAAGCTGCGGATCAATTGTAATGGCATTCGGTATTGTAGCTCACGCTTTGAATAATTCGTTAAGCATTTAAAAATGGCACATGGCGAAAGAGAAAAGATGAGAGAATACATACCAAAACTCGCCAGGGAGGCCTACTTAGAAAATCAATTAGACTTTGGTTCGTGAATAAATCCGTTCGCCGTGAACTTCGGCGCCGTAGCCCCGATCACTTTGTGTTTCGGCTGCACATATGGCCGCTGTATTAATAATTAAACTGTTTGTCCGCCGGACGGGCGGCACACAGACCGCAGAGACAGCTGCTTTAGTACTTACGGTAATCACCTTTAGGATTTGTAGACCAAAGTCTACCCCGATGGTTGTCGTGATCGTGTTTTTGTTTTGATAAGCTGCGTTGCTTAACTTTAACTTCCCGTATAATCATTTTAACATGCTTCTTATGACAAACGAATAGGTAACCATCTAGTGATCGCTGGTAGAATTTACTTACAGCATTTTGTTCGGAAAGCTCTAAGAACGCCAATAAAAGTTGCAAGTTTGTAATCCTTCATAACGTCAGCTCTGAGTAATAAGAAAAATAGATACGTTTCGAATTTTGACACAACAATGCGACTTCTCTAGCAAAAGGGCAAGAGTATGGGGACATACACTTTATTTGTTAATGTAAATGTTAAGTGAGCTTTAAAGTGCGCTTCGCTTAATGTTTTTCTGATCCAGTGTGTCCACTGTCCCCCGGTCTGGTGCAGCCGGTAATTCATTTATCAGAAGGCCGTCGGTGTCGGAGCTAATAACGCGAACTCCCCCGGCGTGCCCTTATAATGGTTTGCGAGCTGACGGAAGAGCTGATTCTTCTACGCATAAAACAGACAAATGTTCAATGCTATAAATTATGCTTCGTACGCCTATCTGTGGATTAGGAGTCGAAGAGAGAAGAATTGAAATGTTGATCTAATTGACCCGTCGTTAGGGCGATTTAAACTGTCCATTTGAATGGAAGAGTGGAAAGAGTAGATAGCGATTTGTTTTGCAACATTTCGCCGTTGCGGATTAGCTTCGATAGGCGGGTCGATGGCAAATTTTTATAACAGTTTTTTTGAGGCTCGTTATTGAAGACCTGTGATAAAACAGGTTGCGCGATTTATCGTAACGCCAGACCGCTTAATCTTTAAATACTGGCGCCTTCGGAAAACATGTCGCCGATATATGAGTTTCTTTACACGTTCACAATGCTTTTTACTCACTTTTACAGGACTACAAGCTGATTACAAAGTAAAAAAAAACAACAAAGCAAACAGTTGTTGCTATGTCCGCGATACCAAAGCAGACTAAGCTGCTTAAAGTCGTAAGCCTCGCTTGAAATTGTTAAACTTTTTAATCCAACCAAGGGACTTGTTTGCTAATGATAAATGAGCACTGTGGTTGCACTGGATTTAAAATTATCCAGCTTACCGAGTGGTCAGGCTTCTTTGTAACAACATTGTTACAGTAATTGGCTTACGCGAGAAATAAAATTATTGTTTATTTGATTTCCGAGCGGGGCTCCGCGTAAAGTAATAAGAAGCGATTATCAGCTGGCGGTAAGCTTCTCACGGCATTGAGGCTGATTCGAGTTAGACACAAATTTGACGTGTGCCGGGATAAACTTTGACGCGCTTTGTCGTCTGACGTAATCATCGGATTAGCTTCAACTTTAACCCATTTTGATGCGCATTGACCTAAATGTCATAATAACGCGAGAATATATTTTTTATTGTTCTATTTTTATTTACTTTATAGAATAGCGCTATCTCTCGACACTGGCAATAACTTGACGGTGGAAATTTCAAATGTCGTAAGGGACATAGTAGCACTGTGGGACATTTGCCCTTGCGACATTTGAAACTTCAAATATCGTAAGGGTGAATGTCGTGTGATGCTACTATGTCCCTTACGACAATTGAAATTTCCACCGTCGGCTATGTTCTTAACATAGAGGACAGACCAACTAGAGAAACAATGATGGCCACCCAGTTCCGCAAACCGTCAGTTTATTTGAACTTACAAACTGTCACAGAAACTGTAAAGAGCCAATAACCATAGAGGAAAAAGCCACTGCGTTACGCGCGATCTTGGACCGGCCAATAAGAGCTCAGCGAACGCCGCCATGCTTTGGCTGAATCGTCTTCAAACAAATTCAATGACATTAGTACTCTATAGGTTCTGTCCTCTATGGTTCTTAACTTCTTAGTTAGGGAACGGCTCGGAGGGTAGCTCACTGACAGTGCATCGAAGTGTACCTACCGCCGAAGAAAGTAAATTGAAGCATTGCATTAAGAACTTCGTTCCGATGGGTGGGTTAAGTGTAGCCTAATTGGAAAAAGCCTTTTACAGAATTGTGGGTTCGAATTCCATATCTTAAGCAAAATATTTATGCATTGTTTCACCTACATTGAATTAATTTAGTTGAGTTGATATAAGTACGTAATTTTCAGCAGCTGTGGTTCGTTACTTGTTATTGTAGTTTGTCATTGTAGTTTTCGTAACTAAACAATAAACAGTGTCTTACTTAACATACAAAGCCTACAGATAATCATAAATATGTATTAGTGTTCAAGCAGCGCTGTATTGATAAATGGGCCACTCTGACTGTTTTTGTCCCAGTTACGAACATCTCCTGACCGGATATGATGTATTTGTGCTACATTGTAGGTTTTCCGGAACAACGTGAGATTTATATTCCGATGTCTTGTGACCTGATATTACAAACGCTATATTATGTGTATGTAATGAAGACGATCATATCAGTCATAATTAATAGGTCTTTGGGGATGGCGCGGGCGGCGATTAATCACGAAGTGACGGCTGGGGCTTGTCAAATCACTTAGCGCATGTCACGATCGGAAGACCACGTCTATGTAGATTGTCTATAACTGCTCGAGTGTGGTAGGTACATTTGAAACTAATATTTATCCATGGGTTTCTGATTCATAGGAAAAATACTGGAAGTATGTTTATCAAAGTGATCTTGAAGATAATATAAAAAAAAATATATAAAAATCAGGTGTGATATGTTAATATATGACTGAGAGTGATTTTTAACTTAGTTTCTGAACACTAGCTATCACAAATGTTGGTAAAAATAAAAATTAACTAACGACGCCAGTGATTTTTGTAAATTATTTGCGAATGTAGTCATAGTAGTAGACATAATATAACACCACCCTAGAATGTTTCTTAATTTAACTTCACTAAAGTTTCGACGGTAATGCATTCACGGGAGTTGTGTGTATAGTTAACTAGTTGACTTTGAAGTTTTCCTGTGATTGAATCTCGGGATGCTATCAGAACGAGTAGGAATCGCGTAAGCTTAAAACAATAAACAACGGCCGGTATTTAATACGACTGCAAAACCGGTGGCAGATGTCGCCATCAGATGCTCCAGCCTGTCTTAGACTTTTATTACACTCCGTATCCCGCCCTTTATCCACTGCGGCAGGCAGTTGACATTAACAGGCGCCCTTGACTCCACAGATAAGGTTAAAGCTTATTAAAACACCTTCATTTCGTGTAAAAATTTCATTATTTCATTTTAACGGTATTGTTTTCGCAAATGCGTAGCGTGCTTATGAATTATCAATGAGACTTAGACGTTTTTACAACGCTCACAATTTCGGCCTTAAAATGTATTCCGATTTTCGCAGCGAAACAGATTGCGTTCAGCTCGAAGGTCTTTGGGCAATTTTGTGAGTGGCGCCCAAAATGGGGCTCGTTACGTTTGTCATTGGGTGTAATGATTTAATGATAATGAAGCTCTTAGACAATCGATCGGCCCTCAGGCCCGACTGCAGCTGCCCCGGCCTCGCTGCAATCAGGTCAAGTGCTCCGCTAATAAGGAGAAATGGTCAGCATTCCTACTGCGTACACACTGGCTGTTATTTATGATTGTTTCATATTAGTTTCTTTGTTAGTCTGACCTTAACCTTAGGGTAGTTTCTCAAACTTAGCTTTTTGTGTCAGGTGAAATTGATCCGTACGAACTGTAGTAATGGTTAACTGGATTTAAAAGAACAAATGAATGATGCTGTTGTGCAACTATTGACCTGATACCTTACAGTTTGTAAGTCTATTTCTGGTTGCGTTAGTTTCCTTCTAGATACAGAACATCAAAAAATAATACCATAAGAGCTATAGCAGGCACGGTGACGGTACGTACCTAACTAAACGGCCTCTTTATAATACTTCCCACATTTGTCTTAGCATCGATCGTTAATAACCAGTTCGCGAGCGGCGCCGAAATTGCCACGCTAGGGATGCCTGTATCACCCCAAAAACATCACTTTCTCTGTCGAAACATACAAGTACAAAACAGACAGAAATTAAAACATGAACTTCAAGAACAGATTTGCCCGCTCTATTAGTACGTTGTTCAGATGTTTTACAGCCATGGTCATAAACTCATGGATATTGCTTGTCAAGACCAAGACGGTATTATAAACTTAATGACAACCTAAAATACCACTATGTTAATGTTAATTTGCTTCTGTAATATTTCTACAAGCAGGGGTATGACAAGATTACTAGTTGGTAGCCTTTTAAATATTATGCTAGAGAGGAACAAAAGGGTTTAGAAATTGAGATGTAAGGAAAACAATAAAGAAGCGTTGAGAAATTGCTAACGAGAAGAGAAATGCGTGCTATGTCTTACCTGCTAGCTAATCCTGTATTAAAGTTGATGTGATCGCACTATTGGGTTCCTGCTTGGAGAGTAAAACAGCCTGTATACATTATTGAAATGAGGCATTCCATGTGGAATGCATTATTTGTACATAAAAGTGCGAGCAACGTTACTTTGCAATGTGAAAAATCCATCGCTCCTTTATTTTTACGATTACGTATCAGGTTCTAGCAGCCCTGGGCCGTCCTCCATTGTTTCGCTCGGAGCCTGAATGCCTACAGCGCTAGACCGCCCCTGCATTTGATGTTTTAAGTAACAACTGTGCTTGACAAACTGCGAGTTATTGGAAGTTATCTTACGGCATTGGCTTTTGTTTCTTGTTTGAGTGATTTCACCCAGTTAAGTAGCTGTGCTGGCTGTTTAGGGACGGGTGGAGTGATGGAAGTTAGATCTGTGGTGGTAGAAGTGTTGGACTGCGCCAGGCGGTCCGCTAGCACATAGAGATGGTGAGCTTTCGTGAGGAGAAATTGTGGCTGCATAGGCTGCCGACATGAATACTTCAAGGTGTTTGACTGCACCAGACGGATTGCTGATAGAGAGAAATGGTTGGAGATCGTACTGTATATCGTAGCTATATCTGCATCTCCTGCCCTCGTGAATACATCAACGTCAACTTGACCGCGAAATAGAAGAAGTAACAAAGTTTCGGAAATAATTTTCGATAAATTGAGTAATTTACCGTTATTGGTGGACGGATTCTTTCGTAATTCAAAGCCGAGTGGCTAAGCTACGTACAGCGATAAAAACCCTTTATCCGACCGGCTAAGAGAAGCCTACATAATGGTTAAGCCAATTTTTTTGAACAGACATTGTGGCAATGGTTGGAAATTTTGGTTCGTGAGTACCTACTCCCTGAGTATTCGGCCTAATGCTGATAATTGGCACAACGTAACGGATGATTGAAGCTGCGTATGGCAATGAGAGTAAACTCAATTTAGTAACCCTTTAAACAGTTTATGGGTCACAAGCGAAGAATCCATAGTTCTTGACCACGGCATATCAATCTTAGCCCAGACATCGTACCCCCATTCTCATCAAGCTATGCGTCCTCGGATATTGCGGCTCGCAAGCATTCGGCGTTATTATGCAATTTGGGACGACTGTCCGATATTAAATACCTCGATTGTGCGATTTATTACCGTGGTTATTACGTGAGGATTGGCTGGCGTTAATTAGGAATTGCTTTTTGGCTGACATGGCGTTTTTATTACCCAATTAGCTGCTTTCAGAGACATCTTCGTGGAAGTAGCTTATCGTTATAATGTGGGGAAATATACATAAACCTTTTAGGAAAAAAACCTTCCTTGAGACTGACTAAAGCATCTCCCAACCGTGCTTCATCAAAATCGCTGCAGCGGTGGAAGCGGGAAAAAGATAACACTAACAGAGCTACTTTCACATGTGTAATATTAGAGTCGTCTTATTAATGACTCATCTAATTATTTGATGGTGCTGTTTATTCCAATCATCAAGGAAGTTGATTAACGGCATGATGTGGAAAAAATCGACAGCCTTTATATTTGCGCGCCGAGTGCCAGCGCCATTTTCAGAAAAATGTTACTAAAGCCTCCGCCGGGCTTTATGAAGTTGTTAACGTCCAAATAATACGCAAAAACCGACCTCAATAAACCCGGAAGATCGTAAAGAAAAAACGAAACGCGAGCCGCATCGGGCTCCCCGCGACTCGTATGTAGATGATATGCGATGGGCTGCCGCGATGAATCATGGGCCAGTGTAGACTCAGAGGCGGTGGAACGTTCCAGATTACATCTTTCAAACAAGAAACTTTTAACCTTGAAATATATTTAGCTGATCTGTTTGCTTACATTAAGTCGATTTACTTACTATCATATTATGTCATACAACTCACTGAACAAACAACGTAGACAAGACTGTATCTCATTATTGTAGTTTAACCTTTGCGCCATCTAGTAGGGTAAAACCGGGATAGATGCCTCATTTAATCTTTAGGTTTAACTAAGATTAGATTTTAGTGAGCTATATATTACAAATTTTGCAGATTTAGCCTTTTGTGGACGGTAGATGCCATCCCGCATGCATAATTGCCCGACCATGATATACAATTTGTAACTTACTTTTAGCTCAAACATGTTCCAACTGTCTATCTTAAAGACTCCTGACATCACAAACAAACAACCCATGCCACCAAACCCCATTATATCCAGCCCACACGACTCCAAAATGACCGATTGCTCTCGAGCAACGTCCGCGGCCATTCCGATCGGACCGATCGTGTTGCCAGAAACAAATTGGGCATAAAAGGGCGCTTAAGAAGCACGTAGATTTACGAAGGTCCCGCATATGTTGTTTTACGGACAGTGTGTTGCTTACTTTGTTCTGGATTTTGGGACTGGGAATTGATGATGGCGTTTCTCAGGCATCAAGTTGTATGGTCTGCATGTGGTTTATTTTATATTACAGTTGCTCTTTGCAAGCCGAAGATCATGACTCACGCACGAAGGGTTCCATACCATTGACTAGGTAGACGAGTAGGTAGCTATCTGTTACCATTTATTTATATTTGGCAAAAAAGGGCAAAAACATTGCATTTGTTGTGTGAGAGTGAAAAAAAATTTTGTTTGTTTTAGTATTTGTTAATATTGCCCCGTGTGGTGCCGGGTTAGAATAGCACCTCCCCCTTTTATTCTCGTGGGTGTCGTAAGAGTCGACTCTGGGAAAGGGTTAGTGTATTGTGGGCGATGGGCTAGCAACCTGTCACTGCAATATCACGTTTAACCATCTGGTTACCCTGAGATTGCTAAACGTGGCACTGGATTTTTGAATTCATGTGCTCTGCCTACCCCTCTTGGGAATACAGGCGTGAGAATATGTATGTATGTGTATTTGTTAATAGCAGCAATAAAATACAAAATTTGTGAAAAATTTAACTGTTTCGCTATCGCGGTTTTTAACATACAGTTTGGCGACAGACAGACAGATGGACGGACAGACAACGAAGTGTTAGTAATGGGTTCCCGTTTTTACCCCTTGGGTACAGAACCCTGAAAAGTGTACATATTATTAAAATTTAACTAGAAGTAGGTCGTTATGTCGTTAGTGGAGTTAATTAGGTCTGCAGCAAATTTTAATGAACCCGAATTGTTCTAGCGTCTGTAAAGTCCACAGACAAGACCTTGAATTACGTAGTCCAAGATAACAGTTGGAATTAAGGATCCGTCAGACCGAGAGCGCCTCGCAATAAACAAACGGTCGACATCCCAAACTCGGACACAATAAAAGTTAGAGCAGTAGGATGGAACGTATACTACAATGTTACTCCAGATTAACACTCGTGCCATATGACTGTGTTCACAAATTGTTGTTGCACTTAAAAAATATCTTCTCGATTTTGTCGTAACTTGGATTTTTTCTAAACGTAAATGTTGCCATACATTTGTAGTCATGTATTCGGGAAAATATATGTATAAACACCGCTAGGTATAGCCACTTAGCACAATTTTAGGTTTAAAAATAGAATATAGTACTTGAAAGGGATACATAACACTATAGTGAGACTCACTCGTAGTGAAACAAAACGGATACACTCGTGTCTTTATATCGAGATTAGCTTAACATGTTTTGGGTCAATTCGTGGCCCATCATCGAGAACAACAGCGCGTTTCTCCTGATGATGGGTCACGAGTTGATTCAAAACTTTTCAAGTTGATCTCGATATAACCATGAAAGGTATACAAATATGGTTCACTATCGTTAAAAGACCGAAAAATTATTTCCGTTCCGGTCTGACGCGAGTCATTTGGGGTAAACAGTCCTTGAAATTCAAAATTTCAAAATTCACCACGTGCTTTATTTATGCAAATCACGACATTACCAATCAGCTCCGTCTATTTCCCTACTGCTTTATTCGCCTCGTCCCCTTCGGAATAAATTCAGTCCGCGTGTGAATTAACTACATTCCTTGCCCGACGCCTGGACCACAAAACAAATATAAGTACAGTAGTCAATCTCATTACAAAGTGTGCTCGAGCAACGCAAACATAGACACGTCTCACAGACACGATATCTCGGACCAGTTGGGACCAGTCCGAGCACAGTTGCCGTACAGTCAAGGAAATTGATAACTGTGCCACTTTGTACCTTTTCACAAGAAATGTTACTGTGACATACCATACTTTCTACTAATCAAATTAATATGAAACTCACTAAGAAAAGGTTCAAAGTGGCACAGGTATCAATTTCCTTGACTGTACGCTTGATACGCGCGTCTGTGAATTATTCCGCAACCTTTTCAAGAGTAACTATTGGAACTGTGAAATAGTAACAAGTATCTTATGAATGTCATGATAGTGTTTTTCATTAGATTACTGTAAAAAATGTACATAATGGAGTTTAATCATGCATTTCATCATCATCACCATCATTTCAGCCATATGACGTCCACTGCTGAACATAGGCCTCCCCTTTAGACTTCCATACGTTAATCAATTTATTAAACCTACCTGTTGGAAGCGAACTGCATCCAGCGTTTTCCGAAAAACTGCGTGCATTTCACCAATGCACAATGTCGAAATCAACGCAAGAAATGTAATATCGCAGTTTAAGTAAAAATTACATTAAGTTGAAAATGTTTTAGTTATCCATAGAAAATCAAAGAACTAGATACAAGTGCCACTACCAGGGTAGTTTTATGTACATACGTTGTAATTAACATCCCCAACGCGACCGCCGAGCGTAGGTATGAAATGTGATGCACTGTACGTATCTGTTTCGTGCCTGGACGGTGTTCAGATGGAAGCCGCGGACTGCGCGGACGGCGACTTAGTTCTTCGCATGCGATAGTCGCGTTTTGGACATCATTTTCCCTAATTGTAGGGTGTAAGAAAGTCGGAAAACAGCTCAGAGAACAAAGAGAGTTGCAAGAGCGATCATGTTCCCCTTTGCACCGATTATCGCCGATGGTTTTGCTTTGACTTCAGATCTAAAGATATAACATTGGTTATGTTGGCTTCGTTGTAGTGATAGCACGTAAGCATGCAATTCTCAACGATCTCAAGTCTCCAATTCGGTGCGAGCGTGTCTTTGTGCCATGCAGACTGTACGCTTTTGGAATAATGTAACACTGAACGAGAAATACCTGACTACTTGCAATTGCATTCAATTTGCGGTCCGGAATAACTTGTCTTATCATTTTGCTGGGTATCTTAATCGTTTTGGCTGGTAATGTAAAACGCGGTTTGTATTATGAATAAATATTTAATTGGTTAATTGATGGATTGTATGAGGCGGTACTGTTAGCATGTTCATGTTGGTGAAATGATGAATCATAACATTCGTAACCTATTCATTTGTTCGCATGTTTTTTAGGATATCCATTTGCATGTAGGATTGCTGATTTTTTTCAGGAATGAATAATCTGTTTTGAAATTGATGCCGTTGTTCGAACAATGAAAGCGTAAAACAACAATTTTTTTTGATAAGGAAGAAGACCAAAATGTTGCTTTTCCGTTGTGTGACATACCTAAATGGTTCTTAATTTTGTCAAAGTTTTTCTTTGACAAGCTTTGTTCGATAGTGGAATGCCATGGAATTCGCGTTGCCCTTCAGTATTAGCACTACCGACCTTCTCCAAGTTCATAGCCCAAAGTTCAACTCCGAAAATAGATCTCTATGCATTCCTATGACAAACTTAAGGTCTAGATTTCTATCTGTGAATAAAGCAATATCGCTTTCGACCTTGTCCGTCGAGTGAATTGCAAGCGTTGGAATTTAAAACGTAACAGCAAATTAGGTCCTAAATGACAACTACCAGCACCAAATCCCAATGCTAACAACTTTACGGATCAGTCCCACCGGCGCTGCAGCCCGATTCGGCGCAAAGATTATTCCAACCCTTTTGAACACCTCGTTAAACATTCATTACACGATCCTACGAACGTACCAACAAGCAATATAGTTTTGAGCAACTTTCCCCTACCCAGCTGAAAGGGCCACTCGCCGCTGGCTAAACCAACTTTAAATTAAAATAATCAAATTTACTGCTCCTGAATTCAATTTAAAAAGAGCTACTTTATACTTTTTGCTTTCAAATACTTCGTTATTATAACTCGATTTGATGGCAGTCTCGCGAGTGCATTAGTTGTGATGGAGTTATCTTCAAATGAGTCGCAGTTTTAGATTGTTGCTTAGTTTGGGACGAAAATAGACGGCATTGAAGTTCAAAGTTAGATGTTTAACCTTTGCTGGACTTTCACACTGAATCTTGTATAATCAAGCTAAATAACGTAAAGCGATATGCTGCAAGGCTGCAACAAGACTTCAGACAAAATAGTCATTAGATGGAAACTTTATGATCTGAATCTAATTAACTTGCTATCTAGACACGCGGTAGCGTGTCAAGCCAAGTCCAAGTAACAGAACTGGCGAGCAGCATCGTGTGTAATATTTCATGAACCATTTGGAGCCGCTTTTGACCTCCTCACCATTCAAAAACTATTTCACATACATAAACGTGTTGAATTTGGTCCATATATTAAGACTCCCGAGATAAATATGTGCTCTAAATTTCGTAAACACCTTTCAAAGGATTATTCAAATATTAACGTCCAAAAATAGTTATTTTTATCACTGACTGACCTGTAGACCCAGACTGAAAGAACCCAGTTCCAGATGACCTAGAAATTTGGCATGCAGATAGATAATCAGGTCACTTCTTTTGTGGTCGAAGTCAACAACTAAAGTATGAATCACAATATTGAACTTTGCTCTTATTTCACATTTATGTTTTCATGGGATCTTCTTCACACAATCTCTTACTATCTTAACAAGAGCGCCGAAGTGTCTTTTCGGGATCTCTGTGAAAATATGTCCCTTGTAGATTTGTATAAATTCGACAAAATGTTCAATTACTAGTTGTAAATCCATAATTGTCGGCTTCGGCAGCAGTGAGCGCGCTTAATTTATTTGAAAACCCAAGACGAAACCCGCATTGCTAAGTCTTAGCAGAAGGACGTGCTCGGCCAAAGTGTAACCGAACCAAATTATTCTGACCTTCGTCACAAAGAACCTGTTACAGTATTCAACGTCTTCTTACGGTAGTTGGTTAATACGTGACTGCCAGCGGTTGTGAACCTGAGTTTCATAGACAGAGGTAGAATTATGAGGTCTTGTAGCAGTGGTCGTTACAACGACAGAATGCACCGCATCGCTCAGTGTCGCGTCGACAAATAGCGCGTCTGCATCGTAATTGAGACTTTGTCGCGTGAAGCTACAATTTAACCTTTTATTGCTGTAATTATGAAGTTTCTTTATTAGTTGGTGCTGGTTTCTGTCTGCGTTCCGAGTCTGGTTTCTTGGTGCCAATTATCCTTTTTTTGCTTTTAAATTTTAATGGAGAACAAAGATAAGACTAGAAATTGAGTAGAATTACTGTTTTTTACTTAACGGTTAGTCGCTTAAAAGACAAAAAAAAGATGTATAACGAATAATTAATAATTCTTTGTTTAAAAGTTATAATAGTGATAAGTTACTAGCCTGTCACTTAAAATTTACCTTAATCTATTCTTATTCCTATTACCCTTAGTGGCCTCTTTCTACATCCACTGAAGAAGTGGGGAAGTGTTTTTCTAAAACCACACCGCACGGGCAAAATAGTCATGGTTTTGATTAGTGCTCTGCCTACCCCTAGTGGGAAAACAGGCGTGATATACGTATGTTCAACCAAGTGCTAAAGCGCTTTAATTATTCAGTTTATAGTTTATCTTCTGTTCCGAGTTTATTCACCACGCTATTATTTCCCGGTCCAAAACAAAGCATACAAGTAACGTAACGTTTAATGTCACGATAACACACGCTAATAAAGACAGAAACCTATAAACTTTCTCTTTTTACGGAACATAAGCCTCGCCATCTCCAATTTACCGTGGCCTTGATGTTTTATTGTCCTTGTGTATAAACTATACATTATTCATGCGTATTGTGCTAACCAGAGATCAATGATTAATGGTCAAAGGGATTTGGCCAGTGATGAAATAACGATGAAAATTGCTATCCGCTGGATGTTGGCTTGTTATTCTGTGGCTATTCATGGCTGGTTCAACGTGGCCGTGTCGGATTGGTAGACATATTGAACCGAAAAGCGGAATCAGTGCTCCTATTCTGATACACCTGTATTAGATATTAATATCCAGTCTATTTTATAAAAAAACTTGTCATTTCTTCTCTTTACTCAAATCAAACAAAACTTGGTTTGCATGCTCTTTTGACACAAATTAAAAAAAAGTCTGTGACCTCTATAGTAAGTAAGTGTATGAAAAAAATAACGGAATTAATTAAAAAAAAAAGGCGCAATGTCGAGTCTGATAGTATTAAGTTGAATTATAGACTGCCTATCTGGCGCCCCTAGTTAGACAGTGATTGGTATAGTCTATCTCCCTCGCATCGCTATTCACGCCTTGCTGTGCTAAGCCGGCTGGTGTGTCACCAGGCGGTTGTCGTTTATTTGGCTCGGACTTCCAATATAGCTTTTAGCTTCACTTGATATATACACCGTGGGCCTGAGGAACCCGACAGATTGATACAGCGGACTCCTGAACATATAACAAGCAATTAATGTTATATCAACATAGGTCGAATTAAGTATCTTA
>BHDV01062883.1:0-15508 GCA_005406045.1 Adoxophyes honmai | reverse complement strand
ACAACTGCCACGGTTGACAAGTCTCCATACATTCCACGACAACTCGCAAACGAATTCGTTAACGACTGCACCATCGAATTGAACACACTAGACGCTCAGAATCCTTAGTGTAATGAAAACGATCATGCAGTCGTCAACGAATTCGTTAGCGAGTTATCGCGGAATTGTATGGAGACGTCTCGACCGCGGCAGTTGTGCAAACGTTCCGCTGACGGCGCTGTCACAGTTTTCATACAATTTTGCGATAACTCGCAAACAAATTCGTTATCGAATTCATCATCGTTTTCATTACACTAGACGCTCAGGACGGCATGGCTTCGAGCGCCGCCTTAATACGAGATAGACATAAAATTATTTTGTAAAATACTTAGATTAAGGGGTAAGTATCAAATAAACTTAACAATCATATAACTGTGTTTATTTTATGCAACGCTATAGAAATTTTTAGCAAAGTTTTAGAATCACGGGCGACTTTGTACGACCACTGTACCTCTATCAAGCGCTCTTCCAGCTGCCCTTACAGCACCTGGTCTACAACCACGTGAGCTCAGCTGGAAATGCAAAAACAAGGAGCTTCTCATTTTATAAATTCATACATAAATACCCCCGTGTTGTGCCGGGTTAGAATAGCACCTCCCCCTTTCTTCCCGTGGGTGTCGTAAGAGTCGACTCTGGGAAAGGGGTTAGTGTATTGCGGGCGATGGGCTAGCAACCTGTTACTGCAATATCACGTTTAACCATCTGATTACCCTGCTGAAATTGCAGCAAACGTGGCACTGGATTTTTAATTCATGTGCTCTGCCTACCTCTCTTGGGATTACAGGCGTGAGAATATGTATGTATGTATGTATAAATACATACATACATACAATCACGCCTATGTTCCCAAACGCGGTAGGCAGAGCATACGAAACGTCTGAAACGTGACATAGACAAAACCATGATACTATTTCACGTTTACAGCCACTTCTAGCATAATCTTAGATTTGGTAACAGGTGGAACAGGTATAATAATGACAGGTTGCTAGCCTGTCGTCGGAAGCATACCTAAACCTATTTTCCTTAGTCGCCTTTTACGACATCCATGGAAGAAATGGAGTGATGTTATTCTATCCCGACACCACACAGGGAAATTTAAATATACTTAACGTACTTAAACGGTTTCGAGGTGTTACATAAAACTAACTTCTTCAGTTGCTGTAAATAAAGGATTAAGTAAGTACGTATACCCCATCCATCTATGTTAAAGTTGGCCTAAAATCACAAAAATAATATAAATGCGTGTTACTGCTTAGATACTTTCAGTTTCATTTATTCAACCTGTGGTGGTGATGGGTAATGCTCTTGTTAACTCACAGCAGTTTATGTACGAAAAGGTAACAAGCTAAATATTAATTAAAGTTCATAGCTGTCTCTAAGTACGGCGGTTAGTTAGTTTTTAACGGACCGCCTTCAATGGCGTATTTATTTGGAAGACCGCCCACGGCCTCCGCAGAGCACTCCGCCGCGCCTCCAACGGGCATTGTCGGTCAGACAGCCCCGCTCGCGCCTGGTCGCCTGTTGAAGCTCCCAGCGCGAGACCATACGAACATTTCAATAATTTAAAATTCGATATTTTCCGGGATGTTCGGACGACTCGCCCGAATGGGGTTCACGACATATATTATCTTCTCCTTATGCTTAGGCGACGTCCTTTGCTACAATTATAATCATCAAAGTGGTTATAATTTTCCGAATCATGAGTACTGCGATGACCTGTCGCCGTATCACGGCAACATAAGCCTGGATCAAATATCCGGCGTGTGGTATGGAGTTGAAAAAATTCCGCACACCAAAGGCGAATACAGAATAGAACGCACTAAGGAATGCTTCTACATAGACATCAAGGAGCAGAACATTCAGGTCAGTATTAAAACTTTATTTGTAACATTTGCTTTAATAACATTACAGGAAAACTAAAGCAGCTGCTTAAATATGCTAACGTTGTTTACATACTCTTATCTATATTAAAAAATTGTTATTGCATTTGCGAAGTCAAGTTATGTTTTGAAGCCCATCATTGGTTACAAGTCAGGGATGCGAATTATGGAATTAGATAAACCCCGCGACAATGTTTTACAAGTAAAATTTTGGCTTTCTCTCTTTTCTCAAATCTTCAAATTAGCTCTAAGATGTGAATTAAACAGACCGATCACATCGGAAAAGCGTTAAAAAGTTACCAACTCCCTATTGTCGAATCGTGAACATATATGTACGACGCCGACGTCAGGAGATTAAAATTATTAGTTTTTAAACAATAAGGAGCATGAAATCTAACAAATACATTTTTATCCCAAAAAGGTATAAACCAACCAACCTTTTAAATGATGCGCTTACATATTCGGCAATTGGTTACTTGACCAGGGGAAAAAATACTAGACAATCACAATAAGCAGCTTAATTTATCTCTCTCTCTCTCTTAACTTAAAACCTAATAAAAAATATGCTGGAAGCTATGAAGGGGCTTCGGTACGTGAAATACTTAAGTACCTATACTCATGGTTACGTCTGTGTAACGGTTTGTACTTTGTAGGCTCGGCTTACCCCATTTGGGAATACAAGCGTGATGTTGTGTGTAGGTATTAAAAGGAACTAGTTTGAACACCGCAAAATGCAACTTAATGATTCTGTAATTCAATTCAAAATATTTATCGACGGCCGAATAGCCCAGCGGTTAGAGAACCTGACTGTGAAGCTTACCCGGGTTCGATCCCCGGTCGGGGCAGATGTTTGTAGGTATGATGAATACGAATGTTTGCTGTCTTGGAAGTTTATCTATATATACTTAAGTAAGTTTATCCGTTGTCTAGTACAGACGAGTTCATAAATATATGAGCAGACAAATGCCGAATATGTAAACTTTTGCAACTTGTTGTCAATGTTATAAAGGTGTACAGATATTTTTGAACCTTCAGTTTTGCTCATATATTAATGAACTCGACTGTACCTACCCACAACACAGGCATTAAGTTGCCTAATTTGGGACTAGGTGATTGGTGTAAATATTGTCCAATAATGTTTATTTATTTATTTACCAACTTAGTAGGTATAGGCTTTTCTAACAACGTGGGTGATTTGAGTGAACAGACGGATGACCAATTGATTCCAAAGAATGGTCTTCGAAAAAAATGTACTAAAAGCTATTCCAGATTGCTCAGAGATAGGTAGTTAGTAAGATAGATTGAAACATACACACATACATATACAGCCGTGATGTATGTACATAGGTGTGAATAGGCCGACAAGTAGTTATGCATATAGACAAAACTATGATTGCCATGAAGACACTTTTGGCAACTTTTTAGGTGTTACATATACTTTAGACCTTTAGGTACTTAAAAGATGGTAAACAATCTTGACATGTCTTTTTATTGAAATACACAGTCTAAAAATGAAAATCGTTACACTATACAATTCAATTATGAGAGTAAATTATTTTTTCATACCTAAATTGTAAAATGTAAAGATTTTGATTTATAAAGTGTATGTTTAAATAAAAAGACATGTCAAGATTGTTTACCATCTTTTAAGTACCTAAAGGTCTCTAGTATAGGTAAATATTTTTTATTACTTTGTTCTGAAGAAATGCTCATAAACTTATGTAAGTACAAAAGAAGTACAACTAGTTAGAAAAGCGAAATTATTTATAACTACGATATTAAGTAACAGATATGTGTAGTGTTCAGATTTGTAAAAAATAGACAAACTTGGTGCCTATGCCTGTAGGTAAATTAAGACTTTTCATACCAGTAAAATTACAACAATGATACTATTTATCAAACATGGTACACAAACAAACAAGTATAGTAGGTCTGTATTTTTTTAATTCTTTTGAAAACGCGATCAAGATATGTAGGAGGATATTCGAAAAGTTTACCAATGTTATAATTACCTATTTGTTACTGCTGCGCTGGCTTGCTTCGCAACGTGATATTTAAATGTATTGTACTTTCTTCATTGTGTAGGTCACACTAAACGAAACGAGAAAAATTATTTACTCTTGGAATTAGTAACTATTTACTCGGGAGAAGGTAATTCAACTTTTCGTATGAAAAAAGAGGATAAGAAATTACTTTTTACAACACTAAATTTTATTCCCGTTTGATTAAATCGAACCTATTAAACTAAATAATAATACATCAATATCACTCATGATCGTGAGCAATGAAAAGTGGTCAGATTTATAGCTGGCAAGTATGTATCTAATAGTAGAAACGAATTACCTACTTAACAAATTTAATTTTCCTGGACGTAGTCGTCATCACCGCGGCTGCAGTAATTAGGAAATGCTCTATGCAGGTTCACCTCGTTAATTGTTGGGTCAGGAGAAGGAATTAAGTTAATTTGATTAACAGCCGCACACAGTCACAGTTGACAAAAGTTCAAACCGTAGGCGAATAAACGACTCGTAGAATATCATTTATCCAATAACATCCATACAAATAAATTTATTCTTAAACAAAAATTATCTTACTTAAGTAGCTATTGTGCTGATATGGTATGATTGTATAATTGAACTTAAGCCCGTCACAGACTACGCATTTACGATAATATTTTATCTGCGTATAAATGCCATTTTTCCATATGTCGGTGTCAACAGATACCTACTTGACGGTAAATCTGCGCTGTGTGTGTTAGGTCATTGAATAAAATTGTATAGGGAGCGATATTGACAGATATATGTTCAGTAACAGATATATTTATGTTTACGCGGGACTTAACCACGGTATTTTTTAACTACCTCTCGACGTTTCGGCCGCGTTACAGCGACCGTGGTCACGAGTTGACTCAACTCAGTCACGCGGCCGAAACGTCGAGTGGTAATTAAAAAATACCGTGATTAAGTCCCGCGTTAACATAAATATGTGTGAGAATTACGAAAGTTGTAAACAGTATATTGTAACAGATATCTTAAATATCTGCTTAGTGTGTGACGCGCTTTATTATGTCCTTTCGGTACTCACTGTCTTGCACTGCGAATAGATTCTGGCGCAATCCAAAAAAAAGCAACGCATAATTTTAATGAAACATGAATAGATTGGTAAACTCGTGAAAAAATTGTCATTAGCAATATATATATATTATTAGCAATATAGCAAAGTATTGAATTGTTCTCATTTCTTTATCGGAACGTTGCTCTGCAGGCCTTAAAGCATACGAGCATATTCAAGTTGCGTGTTGTAATGATACCGAGTCATCCATTGTTTCACAGCCCACTCCTCTCCCGCCGTACCCGCCGCTGACCCACCCCTACGCGAACTTCGCTCACGGCTACGGTCTGCAGGAGCAGCCCCGGATCAGATACTTTGTCCTCGAATGGCACGAAGGGCTGTGGCAAAATGACTACCACTTCAAGGTTAACACGTCACATAAAGGATTCTGGCAGACCGACGTTCCAAGCACAGGTTTGTTTCGCACAAGCAACCTTCCTTTTCAACTTTTCAAAACTAAAAACATTAATTTTTGCTAATAGACCCTACATTTTTATCGTGAATCAAAACTTGGCTTTGGTTTGAAAGCGCATTCTGAGGACCAAATAAAGAAAGAAATATATAGCCTTTCGACGAAAACCTGCATACTTTTGTTATCTTTATTTCTCACTTTACGTCAAGTAAATAATGTTTTCTCGTTGAAATTACTTTACAATTAAACCCAACCTGACGAAACAAGCGTGCATACAACATAACCATAACATATTATTTTAATCATTGCATAACTAAACCGTTGTTTGTAACTGAAACTGGAATTCAATAGTTTTCTTAGCATTTTTAAATATGGTAAGGTAGGTACCTAATTATATTTTATCTATTTTAGCCGTGGAAAACATGTACCGCTTTTTCGGAGGAGTGATTCAGGTGTTGAAGGCGGCTAACAACCACTTGGTCCTCAACTTCTGCATGAGGATGCCGCACTCGCAGTTCTACAGCGTCGTGCTGTCCAGGAACGAGAACCAGCTCACTCCCGAGGACCTCTCCAGCATCCACAGCATCTTCACCAGCAAGCACCTGTCCACGTCGGCTCTAAAGAGAGTATGCGATAATTCAGCGGCAGCTCTTAAAATCTCCGGCTTCGCATTTATCCTAACCTGCATTTTAATCTGGAAGTTCAGTGGTTAAATAGTGGAGTTCAACTGCGATTTGGAAGATATTGATGTCAGTTACTTAGTCAAACTTGTCGGTGTTTGTTGCAAGATATGTATCGGTATTTAAGTAATTTTTATGTATAATTTGAGCTGGAGAATGGAATGAAGAGTTTATTCAGACGAATTGTAACTGAAGTTTACATACAGATGTATGAAATATATGTATTTAAAATTAGATTCTCAGTAAAAGTTTATCCTTAAATAGATTCCAATTTGATTTGAACTGCTTACTTATGAGTTAACAAATTAATCATAAAGAGTTCCATTTCCATTACATATTAAATTTCGAGCCACTATAGATTTTTATATTACGAGTAAGTAAGTGTTCTTTATTTATACTGAATTTGTATTTTTTTTAATAAATGTGTAGCGGTCTGAATGCTGTTGAATATTTTATTACATATATTGAGAAAATCCCTATTTAAGATACAACATACTCGTATCACAGAAAAGTTTCAATAAAATACAACCATTGAATTATACCTACTTTAAACACATATACATACATACCTACATACATCACACAATCTGATTATCAAGCTTATCTTATACCCCCTATACGCCGACTACCAAGTATTGTTGTTAACATCGTCGGAGGAGGTGTTGCAGAGGATGGTTAACATTTTATTTGGTGCGCTACAGTGAAAAGGTAATGAAATATTGATATGGTGAATAAGGTAAAACTATGATGATTCCCGATGAGAAAATAGAACAGGTAAAAGACTTAGTCTGGGTTCAGGGCTTACGAACGATGGGAAACTTGAAAGTAATATTTAGGTATTGAAAGAAGAGTGAATGCACGAAACAGGGTCCTTGTGAGCAGTAAAAGGCTGAAAGGGTGAAAACACTAAATGTATGGTAGCGAGAGTTGGGAATGGCAAACAAAGCCAAAAAGTATAATAATTGTGGTAGAAATGAAAGCGTTAATCATATTATGATAAGGGAATGAGCTGATAATTATGAAAGTGGTGACTAGGATAGAGAAAAGTACGCTTGTTGGTTTAGTCATTATAATTAGGTATACATAGAGCTTGGATGAAAGAAGATTTACTGAACATAATCAATATGAGGAGTTTGGATGGATGTCATGGGAAGAGAAGGCCTAAACGTATGTTATATTTGACTATATTGGTGATGTTTTAGAAAAAGGTCAGGGCAAGAGTACCTGAAACTGACGAGCATGTAGAAGTTAATTAATGTAGATGTCAGGATCATAGTACCTAAGTGGATCAAAGTGGCCTCTAATTGACTATTTCCCACTATCTTTACAAACATTTTGAATGCTAATGAACCTACCTAATTTTGTCAGCCTGCCTGTTACTGTTCAATGATTATCCAACAGATGAACCAATTTAGACGAAATAACGATGGTTCTCATAAAAAAAGCAAATGCTCAATCGCAGTTGATGCTTGTTATTTCATACGCTGTTCCGAGCATTAGGTACATTGTTTGCAATAATATTACCACCAAATACAAAGAATTTTTTTTTACAGAAAATTTGATAGGTATAAAGATACAAAACATACATATACATACATAAAATCACGCCTGTGTTCCCAAATGGGGTAGGCAGAGCACACGAAACGTGACATAGACAGAACCATGATTATGACTATATCACGCTTCGCAGCCACTTCAAGCATAGTTTTAGGTTTGTAAAGGTAGGTATAAAGATATACACACAAATTATGAAATACATTATTAAGAACTCTGATGGTGCGTGATGGTGGTTATGTTATCTATCTTTAAATTATATACAAGTAAGCCGTAAAAGTATTAAATCTCTTAAGTACAAAATACAAAATCAATAGAATATTCTTAGTTTTGGAAATTCCTAATTTAATTCTATCGAAGCAAAGTGAGGCCTCTATCAGTAACTGGGTCCAACTATCTCATCATTCATCTTCTATTCTTCAGTAACCTTCCGTGTGATTAACAAACCCACCACGGTCTTGTTGCATCAAGCTGAATGCACTGCACAGGCCACGAGAGCATACGCCACGGATTGATTCGTTACCTGTGTAGGGGAAAAGAGGGTAATGGGGGTCAGCGGGCAATGGGAGTCACCCACACCACCACGAAACACTACATGAGATCGACGCGTAAACAGCGTCCTCAGCCCCCGCTACGGCCCCCCGCGCAGCCCCGAATGGCTCGCGCCAGTCGGCCCACGCGCCTCTGAGAAACGAACGTTTTTTGTTTTTGCGCTCCGCTGATGTAATTTTACGTAAATGCAAATTAGAAGGTAACTGCCTAAAATCTTGCAGTATGCGATTATGACATTTACATTTACTTAGTTAGACATTTCAAGTTGTCATGTGCAGTTCAGATTAAATCAGTGTATTAAAGTTTTTTTTTATTTTAATTTTTTTAGTCATTAGTGTAGTTGTGGGAAATGAGAGTCAGATGACTCCCATTACCCGCAAGTGGTTACCATTACTTACAACTGGTAAAACAACGAGATGTGGTACAGGTGTACCTCGTGTGGACAATGGGCTCACGCGGTGTGCACAGGGTGGGAGTCAGCTATGCGATGTATGCTAGATTTTATTTGACTCCGATTGCCCGCAAGGGTGATCACCATTACCCCGATGTCAGTGTAATGAGAGTCAAATCTGTTTTTTTTTTAAACTTTTATAATTTCCAAAGTTGATTGCCAAAGTGACTGAAATTGATCTCTAAAGATAGTTTAATAACTAAATTATGTTTACAGGCGGTTGCAATAAATACTTTCCTTTTAATTGAAATTTTATTTGAGTTCTCGCTTAAGTGACCCCCATTACCCTCTTTTACCCTACTCTGCTAATTACTCCGGCGCGCGCGAGCCGCTGCAGCCCGCATTACGCGCGAGCCTCCGGCGAGATCATGTTCCTTCTGTTGTTAACTATTTTATCGATCGCCTCAAGAGTGCAATCTTTTTGCGGTGCCAGTGTGCGGTGGGCTCATTACTTAAATATCGAGGACGCTTACGGGGTGTGGTATGGCGCAGGCTACGCGCAGCACACTCCGGACATGACAAACAGACCCATAGAGATAGGGTGCGTCTCCCTCTACATAACTGATGCCACGGCGGACCAACGGGACGATTGGCGCGACTGGTCTGTAAGTTTTTTTAAATATTCCTACTTCGATTATGCAGATGGCGGCCCTCGCGAAGAGCACGGGCAAATGCGAAAGCTTGTGTTTGTTTATGTGCGTAAGCACTAGTGATAATGATATGACTATTATGATTATGGACTTAAGCGATATAGATATTTGATCTATGTTTCCTGTTTGGTGTGGGCAGAGAATAATACCTCTCCATTTCTTCCGTAGATGTCGTATCTTACGACAGAAATGGAGAGGTGTTATTAAAATCAAAAAATCAAGTCGCCTCTTGGCGACAAAGGAAATAGGTTAAGGTATATTTTAGGCGACGGGCTACCAACCTGTCACTATTATACCTGCCAACTCAAAACCTAAAAAAATATGCTAGTTGTGGCTACGAAACGTGAAATAGTCATGGTTTTGTCTATGGAGCGTTTCGTGTGCTCTGCCTACCCCATTTGGGAATACAGGCGTGATGATGTATGTATGTACGTTTCCTTGATGATGATCTGGTCGCTGTTTTGCAAATTCGAAAATGATGAAATGGACGCCGCTATCGTCAGTTCCTTGTCTGTAAGTAGCCTCATAAATACATAATCGTTATCGATTCTTTATTGAAACGATTAAATCCGATTTCGTTTTGGAAACTTCTCAATCTGCTTAATTGAAGTATTTCGATATTACATGTTTTTTTCAACAAATCGGATTAACTTTTTATAGAACTAGACCGACGTTCGCAACCCAATGAAGCGAAATAAAATGTTTCAGTCGGAATCACTTCTTTCATTTCTTACTATACTTGAGTTGAGATTTACATGCCTCGTTAGATCAGTCCATACAATACCTTACATACATACCTATCCCATGACGGGTATAGATGTAGACATCTATTGTACGTTTAGGCAGCCAAAAGATGAGGGCTAAAACGCGTAACAAAAAATGGCTGAACACGTCTCAGCGCGTATCTATTTACATAGTAGGGTTTCTAAAACTGATATGTACCTACCTGTCGATAAGTGAAAAAGTACCTAACCTTGCCCTCACCCAGCCATTGTTCTACTTTAAGGATATTTTTTGTTCAATGTAGATGCATAATTAATAATTATAGTGAAAAGTATTAATTTTATAATGTACCTAGTCACTTCACGACAGGGATCGAATACCGGTATTATTTTCATACATTGATACCGGTATTTAATTTCGGTATCTCAGTTGTTTTTGTATGTTATTGGATTTTTTTCATTTAATGTCGTAGTTTTGTAGGATTACCTAAATACTATCTAGGAATACCAAGCTAAAATTCCAAGTTAAAGGAGATATTTTAGTTTTTAGTAATACCGTTAACGATCCCTGCTTCACGAAGCCTCTACGTACAGTCGACCAAGAAATTAGTCTACCCCCTCAAGATCGATATTCATTTGAACCTCATGAAACAACAAAGTCGATTTCCCCTCGCCATAATATTATGACAGTGACAATGTCAACCTTGTGATAACTTTGATCTCACAGAAACTTTTGTCAAAAGTGGTAGACCACTTTCTTGGCCGACCGTACCAATGTTTGTTTTTATTTGTAACCAAACATTAACACTCCCTCAATTCCTAGATACGACGGAGACATTACAACGGTACCAGCTGGCCACCGCATAGGAGCAATCCGTGGCCCAGTGACTCGCTGCCCGGGCCCTGGCAAGACGCGCGGGTTCGGCGCAAGCGAAGCGTGTACCAGGAGCGGCGCATCCGCGTGCTGTGGGACGAGGACGGCCAGGCCATGGAGCAGACCTACGAGTACACCCCCGATGAGCCCGGGCTCTGGACGGCGAGGCAGTGGGCGCCGGACCAGGGGGAAATGCGGGCGAGGGGCGAAGGTCAGCTTGGTTGTCTACTCGAGACGGTAGTTCTTTTTCAGCGTCTGTATCATTCTTGGTACAAAACAAGCAACACTGCCAAAACAATGAAATTATTTATACTTTTTTATTCTTCTAAGGTACAGCAATAAGGCCTTGCGATGCAGGATTTGAGTGAGCTTTTTAGTCCCTATGGAGTTAAAGTACTTAATCCATAATAATTTAACCCCTTTTTAATTTACCTCATTTGATTTCTAGACAGCATAGAGAAACCAGAAAGTAGAAAAAAAGAAAATAATACAAACAATTTAACGGCTAGTATTTGTAGTTCTTTCATCTTTAATTTTAGTATTAGAATTAATTAACCGACTCCAAAAAAGGAGGAGGTTCTCAATTCGTCGGCATCTTTTTTTTAATGTGTGTTCGCTGATTACTCGAAGACGCCTGGACCGATTTGGAAAATTCATTTTTTGTCTGAAAGGATGTAGTTTCCTGGTGGTTCCATTGTCAGCAAATCTTGACCTGATGATGGAATATGAGGGAAATCGAGGGAAACCCTCAAATTTTATAGGGACAGGTAATGTTTTTAGTACATATTTCAAAGCTACACCAGTATTTACGCTTGGCCGTAAAAAAATATGACTGAGCTGATGATGGAAGGTCAACTCCTTAATGTTTAAGAGTTAAATGATAATTCTTTCAATACCTACTGAATGCACCTGCAGACTGGAAATTATAATTTCAGTAATTAGTCAGGCCTGCTGGTGATGGAAGGTCACCCTCAAGAAATGCTTTCAGTATATCACAAGTTTGAAGTCGCTTTTGTTTGTTTAAAATTATTTTAGATCTAGTTTAGTTTGAATTTAGTATATTATATATCACGAAAATTGCTAAAATAGATATAAAGCATTTATGGATAAGGTAGGTTATTTAGGTACGTAGAAGTTGGCATAATGCCTATTACATGTCTAAATAAGTAGGTAGGTATATAATGTCTTTAGGCACACCACTGAAAACCTTGCCAAATTAGATGTCGGAAACAGAATATGTATATGTATATTGGATTCGTTTCGTCATTTGGCATAAAATGCATTATTAAGTAGGCATCATTCACAGTACCATATTTTTATTCAATAAGTGCTCATCAGCACATGCGTAGTTTTACAGTCCTTAGGTATGTTGTGATTTATTAATTACTAGCTTTCCGCCCGCGGCTTCGCCCGCGTGGAATTCGGTTATATTGCGGTATAAAGCGAACATTCCCTCGGGAACATCAAATTTTTCCGGGATAAAAAACCGGGAAAATCCGTGTCCTATTATTTAATCCGGACTTCTAACTTTACGTCTGCAAAATTTCAAAGCAATCCGTTCAGTAGTTACGGCGTGAAAGCGGAACAAACAAACAAACTCACTTTCCGATTTATAATATTAGTAAGGATTTACCTAGGTACTTAATTGAAAGTTTGCGCCCGTCAGTCACATAACATTAGTACTTACCTTAAAAAATAATATCATCCCCTATCAGTATTGATGTTTTTCTGTTTTTTAAAGATATGTGGTATCCAGAAGACCCCCCGCGGCACCCAGAAGTCATCCGAGTGCTGCAGCTCTCGCCCGGGAAGATGATCATCAACCACTGCACGGAGCTGGGCGACGGCGGGGTATTCTCCCTGATCCTTCGCAGGTCCGTTCTTCACTTTGCTACAGGATAATTTTAGGTTTGAAAACAGAAGGAAAAAGTCTAATAAATTATTTTACTATGTAAGCAAGTAGGGTGACGGCACCAGTTATGGACGGTTTAAGCTGACAAGCACCAGTGATGGACACTTCATTCATAATTTAAAGACCATAGAGTTGTGAATTGATTGTTGTAAAACAAATGACTTTTCCTTAGTGGGTAGTAAATAAGAGTCATTGTCCATTACTGGTTCTATGTCCATTACTGGTGCGGTCACCCTAGGTAAACATGTAACCTCGATAAAATAGCGCCTTTTAATTGGATTAAGTATGCTATGCGTAAAAAATAATACAACTGTCAAAGAACACTGGCCAGGCAGGGAGCATTCTGGTGATTGACCTACCGCGTTGCCTCCAGGTCTCCAACGAAGCTGGACCGCTGGGAGAGGAACGACTGGCAGAAACTCCTCCAGAGCTACGGCCTCGCCAGGCCCAGCCGGGTCACAGCTGTATGCGCCGGCTGCGTCCAACATACTTCCTTAGTTAAAATACTTGCGGTGATGTCGTTACTGTACTTTTTACCTCTGTAGCTTTATCCACGTGCATACGAATATATATATATACCGACCGAATAACCCAGAGGTGAGAGATCCAGTCTGTAAAGATTGAGGTTCCTGATTCGTTTCTCAGTCGAGGCAAGTCTTTGTGGTAAACTCGAACGTTTGTTCTTCTCGAGTCTTGGATGTTCAATTTATCGATTAAGTATGTTTAATCCGTTGTAAAGGCTTTGTACCTAGTATGGAAATTGGACAATTGGTGCAATGTGGCGTGAACTATGTCGTCGAACATTTGTGTATTTTTTATAAATAACATATAAAAAAGACGTTGATGACACCATAGATATGTTAAATTACTGATTTATGTACCAAACTTCTGTCTTAAATTTAATTAAGTAGATACGATTATTTAGACGTGATGAAATAAAGATAGTTATTTACCTAAAACTAAATTACTTTTATTTGTGGCCTTAGAAAATAGTTCTATGATTTAGAAGTCTTTTGAAAAAGAATTTTACTTTAACGGTATACAGTGGTAAATATTCGGGCGTTTGAACCGCTGTCATTATTCACAACACTTTTTTATCAGATTTCTTAAAAAATTGGTACAATTAGTGTGTTATATAGTGTCTGTACCTTATAGATAGGTACACACTAGACTATTATGTACAAATTTCTCAAATAAACTGATAAAAAAAGTGTTGAGTATAATGATAGCGGTTCAAACGCCCGAATATTTACCCATGTACAACATACTCTACCTACTCAATGAACACACAAGTCGGAAATGTCTTTGGAAAACTGGATCATTATTCCGATTTTTCTCACTTTGAAGATTAAATCGATGCATGCTAATAAAAACTGTCCATACTGATAATTTTTTTCATAAACTTTGTACACTTAGTAAGTACAGTAAGACCGATAGGTCATGGTATGGAATTGCAAAATTTGTAGAGAAAATTGGGGGGCATTTTTTTTTCTTTTGTATCGAAAGCGCTCTTGATTTTGAAAATGAAAAACTTGAAAAGAATCGACTACTTTTTATATAAAGCCCAACTAAGAAAATATGGAAAAATGACTAAGTAGATGTTAAAAATAGAAAAGTTTTATTTGTTGCAGTAGGTATTGGGAAATTTAATTATAACACCAAAGCTTTGACGGTAACCTAGAATGTAAAATAAAATTATATATATGAAAAAAAGGTTCATAAGGTAAACGTCCGTGTGCTCGACACTGACCCAATACATGACACTTGCAAACTAATGTCATAGTAAGACATGTGACAGATGGATGTTATCTACTGGACGTTGAGGCGTCGAGCATTGGTAGTACCAATTTGGTACATTTACCTTAAAGTTTAGAAAAATAAATGACATCAAAAGTAAACAGATTTTTATTCTAGATTTGGTTTGTGTAGATACTTATTAGAATTTATCAGCCGCCCCTCGAAGTAGTAGCAGTAGTAGTATGATACAATAGAAATGAGTTATAGAAGCAACAGCAACATTGCAAGCTAAACATGATAAGATTGATAAGCTACGCTAAACCTCTAATACCGGTCAGCATTTTATGCGATTAATTTTAAAACGCACTTCCATAGACCTCTACCTACCTACTGACGAGGCAGAGGTTGAGTCACTTCATAAGGTAGAGCCACCTATTGACTCAACCTCTACCAGCTCTACCTTGCTAGAGTATGTGATTTCATAAAAAAAATAAAGCATCGCCCAGATTAGCATTAATTTAGATAGACCTGTATAAGGTAAACGTCCCTGTGCTCGACACTGATCCAATACACGGCACTTGCAACCTTGCGTCATAGTAAGACAGGTGACAGATTGGTGTCGTCTCCTGGACGTTGAGGCGTCGAGCATTGGTACATTTACCTTATTCACACCTGTGAAAATTTTAAACTTGTCAAAATATATTGTACTTATTGAAACTTTGTAAGTTATAGAAATTGGGTCTAAACTCTAAAGGTGGAATCAGACGGTTCATTTTTTGTTCATTTTTGTGCTTCATTCTGCGTCTTTTCACGCAAATTTACGCGTCTGAACGCAAAATGAACCAAAAGTGAACATGAAATGGATGAAGAATGAGTACATCTTTATGGTGCACTAGCTTTTGCCCGCGGCTTCGCTCGCATTAAGTATGGAATG
>BHDV01062795.1:19072-44205 GCA_005406045.1 Adoxophyes honmai | reverse complement strand
AATAATTTTGTCCAGCTAGCTTGTTCTACACGGATCACTGTGCATCCATATTGTCATTGAATGAAGTACTTGTACCTTGATATTATGCAATATTATTATGAATATGTGAACAATTTATTTATGGCACAACAAGATTAGAACTACAATCGTAACTTAACATTAAATACTTAGTTTGCCCAATGAGAACACATTTTCTTTAAATTTCAGTAATCTAAGTTCCATGACAAGTTAACATTCTAAAAAACATACATTTTAATGTAATGTCTGGAATGTTCTACATAGAAAGGTACAAACAGGTCGGTTTCCTGGATCAAACTATTTCAAGTGTGCAGATACAAAGTTTTTTAAATGGCACTTAAAAATTGGTTTCAATCTTATATGTATGAACAATCGTGTACTTTGTAATTAAAATATCACACTATAATAATTGAGTATTTCTCCAGCGTATTCCTTAGAATCTCCATTAGCTATCCCATTTTATTGAATCAACATTCGAGGTGTGCGTTGGTGCTCTGGGGCAGGAATGAGAAGGCGAGCGGGGCGGCGGCGGGGGGCGGCGAGCAGCGCGGCACGTACTGCGCGGCGGGCGCCAGGGCGCGGGGCGCCGCCGGGGCCGCCGCGGCCGCCGCGCGCCGTCACGTGTACTCATCATCTTCCTCATCTTCCTCCTCCTCCTCCTCTTCACTAAGTTCTGAATCGGGCTCCGGATCCGGAATGGCCGCCAAGTAATCCACAGGCGGCCGTGGCGCGGGAATCAGGTAACCCGCTGAGTCCTGCGGTGGCGGCGGCGGCCGAGGCAACCTTATCTGCGTCGGTCCGTTCGCTGCGGCAGCTATCTCCAATTTTGTACATATCTCGTCGAACCCTATCCTATCTCGAGGATCCGACCTCCAACATCCTCGCATCAATTCGCATGCGAAACGTGGACAGTTCTCCGGTGGGACCAGAACTATGCCCTGTAGAATAAGCTTCGTTGCTCCGTCGTTATTGTGTCCGTAGAATGGTTGCTTGCCCCTGCTATAAATCTCCCAGAGCACTACACCATAGGACCACACGTCGGACTCGTGAGTGAACCGAGCATAAACGATGCTCTCTGGGGACATCCACCTCACTGGCATGGGTCGCTCGCCGCCCATTTTGTAGTAGTCGCAGGTGTAAACGTCGCGTGACATTCCAAAGTCGGCGATTTTTACGGCGAGGTTGGCTCCGACGAGGCAGTTTCTGGCGGCCAGGTCTCTGTGCACGAAGCGGCGCGAGGCGAGGTACTGCATGCCGCGCGCTACTTGAAGGGCCACGTGCAGCAGCGCAGGCTCGTCGAGCGCCGGCCCGGCGCGCCCGCCGCCGCGGCAGCCTCGAAGCACCCCCGCTAAGTCTCCCCATTCCATGTACTCAAACACCATCCATGGACTCGCATTGATGTCTTCTATAAACAAACGAATTTTCCATTTATAATTTATTCTACGCACATCTTAATTCTTACGTAGTGACATTGTCGGTGTGTTTTTATTCTGACTTACCTCTGTTGACAACTCCGATGAGGCTCAAAATGTTCGGATGTCGAAAAGCGGACATAATTGAGACTTCCCTCACGAAATCTTCTTCAGCGCTGCGGCCTGCGCTTTCCTTTAGAACTTTTATAGCTACAACTTGCTCATCACTTTCCAGTCTTAGTAAACCTGTAAAAATTGCACAGATAGATTAGTCGATTCATACAGAGAGATTATAACTGAAAATGGGAAGAAACTGTCTTGAGGTAGGATTTTACCTTTGTGAACTTTTCCGAAGCATCCTTCCCCGACTTCTTCCAGAAATGTAAGGGCGTTCCTATCCAAAAGCGGGACCTGGTCATTGGTAACCCCTGCAGCGAGTAGTCCTGGGACCGCGGGTGCTGCCGTAGGCGCCGGCGCTGCTGTGCCCGTCCCGCAAACGCCGTACTGCGGGTTCGTTATATACCGTTCAGCAAGCAGTGGTTCTCCTGGTCGCACACGCTACAATAACGGAACAAATCGTATTTTATGTAGCTGTACAACAGGAAACTATTTACGTATTATGTATGCACAACAAGCGTATTTTGAATAGAAATAAACGTTGCGTTATGTGTTATTTATATAGAATAGGAGTGTCGAATGCTTACCGGTTTCCCTTTTCCATCTACGGTGCATATTCGCCTTTTTAAGTAGTATATGACGGATATAGCAAGGATGATGACCAGAAGTAGAGCACCGACGATCGCGCCGGCCACTAAGACGGCTCCTGAACTGTGAGCCACGTTTCCACTTGAAACCGTCGTCTCACTTGCAGCTGTAGATTCAGGTATAATGTCGCTAACTAGTGGATTGGATACCTGCAACAAGTAAATTTTGATTATTTGCAAATTCTCAAGTTTTATTCTTTGGAGAAGTATTTATTCTTATTTTTACCAATGCAAACTTAACATACATATACATCACGCATGTATTGCCTCATGAGCTGGACAGAGAGCACGAAATGTTACATAGACAAAACTACATATGACTATTACACGTTTCGTTGCTACTTTTAGTATATTTTTTAAGAGAGATATGAGAATTATCTCAGGTCTTCTCATTAGGTACCTACGTATTTTCTGCCATCGTTCGGGTTCAGTAGTGGCGGACGAGTTTCTGCCGTCGTGGCACTACTAAATACGGTAAATGTGTCATGTTTAACATAAAATAGTTGTTATTAACTTACTATTTCAAATAACATTCTACGGTTCGATTGATATCTTTCAATTTACCTCTGTATAAAATGATGCATTAGATAAAATTAAAATGATTAAGTATGCACTAATAATTAAACATCCGATCCGATCATAGGATCGGTTAACATTAACACATCACGAATCCATTTAATGACGTGTAATCAGTTGACGAGAGAAAACTGTAGCTGTACATTTGCAACATAACTCTACATTAGCTATTAAAGTAACTACATATTGAAAATATAGATACCTATAAGTACTCGCTTTGACATCATGATCTGATGAATTCGGATTACACGACAAACATTATCATGGCTGACCTATCTATGAATATTTATCAGCTACGATGGAAAAACACTAGTTATTCCGTTCTGAAATAAAAAGCACCCGTCACCGTCACTGTGTGGGAGCCACAAAATCGATATTGTCATTGTTGAGTAGGTGATCTGATTTGTTAGTACTCACACACCAAAATGTCGCTCGTTTATCCTGCTACTCTGATTGATTACGCTTGCGTGCGTCGTCGTTCAAAATTGCAAATTGCATAATTTTCTTTCCCACAGTGCACCGAACAAGGACGTTTGCATCTCAATCTTATTTAATGGATGTCTTTCTAGTTTAATGGATTGTGGTGTTCAAGTTATTATTAATTTTCCTTAAAAATCGAAATTAGCATTCTTAACCTGCGATGAGATGACTACCTATATCCATACATACAATCACGACCATTTTCTCAAAAGGGGTAGGCAACGCACACAAAACCTTAAATAGACAAAACCATGACTACTTCACGCTTCACGGGCACTTCCAGCTTAATCTCAGGTTTTAAAACAGATGAAAGAAGTATAATAGTGACTATTTGCTAGCCTGGACGAATGTGTGTAATTAAAAAATTAAATGGACTTACTTGCGCCGTAGGCGGTGAAGGGGAGTACCTAGCGTCGTCAGAGGTGTTCCATGTGCGAAGCGGGGGCAAGACGTTGTATATCGGCTTCGGAGTCAAAGGCACTGAGGACAATAGTGACTAATTTAAAAACAATGCCTAAATAAACAGATGGGATCCTAGCAAGCCCGAGGCATAAGCGGATCCGTTAACCTTGCATGAATTATGAGATGTTAGATTTTAATTTCTTGGTTATTCCAAACGTGTTGTTCTTTGCTGAGTGGCAGCCATTCCGAGTTTAACTAGAGATATCTAACTATTTCAAATAGTCAGTGACCCTAAAAAAGTCAGAAAAGTAGCATAATTGGAAAGCTAAACCTTTACGTATGTACTTACAGTAAAAGAATAAATACAGGCAAGATTAGAACAATGAGATAAGAAGTACAGTGGCTGGTCTATCCCTATAAAGATCGTGGGTCTCATTGTTAAATGAATAGGTACAAGTAATTGTTATGAAGGGCCCATTAGTTAGTCGCTTGTACTTTCTTCGTAAACTTGATAACGTATTATTCTATAGACGTTATCTTCATGACCCTACCAACTCTTCTTTCTAATTGTTTTTAGCAGGGTGGAGGTTCAATTTAGATATCTGCACACTAATCCATGCACTGCGCATGATGGATATGTCCATCGTGCAGCGCTTGTCATTCGTGCATGATGCACTGGCTCAAAATAATGTTTTTTTTTTGTATCATTCCTTTTGTTTTTGATTGTTGACAATGACTACAATACACCACTATTTATTATTTTTAATTTCATTAAATGACGTATTTTTTGTAAACTTTGAATTTAATAAGAAATGCTGATGAGTTCTTTGAACAAAATATGGACTAGAATATAGAGCTTTTGCAATAACTATAAGCAGTTTTTGCAGTATTTACAGGTGTTCTTAATCTAGTTAGCCAGTACTGTCGTGGACCATACAAGGGCAAGATTAAGGACAAGGGCAAATAAGGTACGCCGACAGGTTGCACTGTACGCGATTGAGAAGCGTATGGGGTGCGAATGGCGTGGCGTGGCGCTTACCATAGTTAGGTTAGGTTAGGTTAGTCTAGTTTTCTTTTATCAGTAGGTACCTGTCTTCCGAAGGCATTTGAAGTCCTTAGTCGGTGGTTCTCCCTCTGGACAGACGCAATAGTATGAAGTTTTGTTGAAAGACCTGCAGGCTGCTTCTTCACCGCAAGAGTGGTTTTCGCTGCTTTCGCATGTACCAGGTGTTACTGAAATTAATATTTCTTATTAAGAAAATTTAAATTCCATCCATATAATCATATAATCACGCCTATGTTCCCAAATGGGGTAGGCAGATCACACGAAACGTGAAATACTTAGACATAACCATGATTATGACTATTTCACGCTTCGCAGCCACTTCTAGCATCATTTTAGGCTTGAAAACTGATGGAAGAGGTAGTATAATAGTAGTAGCAAATTTAATTACGTGTAAGTAATATACATATACATTTGCAATGCCATAATACATATATTATTCTATACTTAGATCCTAATTGCCCCTTCTGGAGTTTAGAGACATAAGTAAATATTAATATAAAAGGCTTTCCATAAAGCGCAACGCGTGTGCACCATTTTGTTACTTTCTTTATCCGGGAAATTGCATGTTGTATCCGCGTAGAAAAACAGTATTGCAGTTATGAATAAACTAACAGGAAATTTCGTCAACCTAATAGAAAACTCAAAAGCTTTCATTATTGCCCACCTTTTATTGCAAGCGGAACTATAAGTATGTAGATACTTGTGGTTTCCGTTTAGTTCTAATTTGATTACAAGATACAGGCTCACCCTGTAACCTAAGAAATTAACCGTTATTCACGTAGAAAATGTACCGAACAGTTATTATTATAGTAAACGGACTCTGATCCATAATTTTTATACAGTCTTTATTTTTGGGAGAATTTCGAGTTTTTCATTCGCCAACAAACTGTCATGTTGCTTGGCGTAAAAATGTGTTAATGGAAAAGTAAGTAACATAAAATAAAAACAACGGTAGCAAATGAACATTGAAATTGCTTCGGTAAAGACCTTGTAGTGAAATTGAACAGACTTTCGTTTTTCCACCGTTTTTCCGGCATTTCCACGCCGTACCTATGCTAATTTTAGCCGTGTAATCCTCTGGTTCGGACCTATGTGGTTTTTTACATTGCCGGAAAGTTCGTGAAACTAAAATCTAACTTCTCGTAGGTACCTAATGCGATCGACAATACGTACCTAGTCTCAGAAAATTTCAAGCTAAAATTTTAGCTAGTTAAACCTATTCCTTTCGCAGTAATTATTACTGCCTTAGAAATACATAGATCAGTTTTAATTTATAAAAATAAATTTAAAACTTACTTGTGAAATTGAAGGTAAGACCTTGCTCCGAAATTTCTTCTTCCCGTTCTACTCTCGTCAGTTTCTCTGCATAATCCCGCAACAGCTGAAAAAAAGAACTTTCTTTAATACAAGTACAACACAACACTCGTTAATAAACATTAAACTCGAGACCCAATTACCGAGAAAACAGAATCGCTCGTCATTAGGATGTAGGACCTTTATTGCACGGTACGCGGCGCCCATATAAATAAGGTTTAGACCATTAAGTTAGGATTAGAGGTCTTTTGAATACGCTTTCATATTAATTGTCACGCCCAGGGAGGGTAATACGTACCCAGGTACAGTCAGTAAAGGCCCGTACTGAACATTCGAGAAACTTATTACGGACTTGATATACCTAAGTTAAAGTAATAAATTCCTGGATCTACAGTTGGTTGCATCTGCATCGTATGGCGATCGGTTGCTTAGAAAAGAACTCAAGAGTCAGTTCTAAATACATACACATACATACTAGCGTAGCGTGGTGGTAGTGACGATTGTATTTGTGTAATACTTAATTATTTAGGTGTTCTTTCAGTGTAATGATAATATAATAATAAAAAGTTTCAAAAAGGCCCGGTTAAAATATTACGAGTATTAGCTTTCAATGCGTGAAAGACAAATCGAAAATATTTTTGTTATCAAATGCTCTCGTTTGCAAGAAGCCGTGGGAAAAGAGCTGCTAACGTAAGTAGACAGGAATAATAAGTCTTGCCAAGTGTAGAATACCGTATTGTTTAGTACAAGTAATTATTTCACGTGGCCATCGTGACTGCTCATGCATCACAGTTTCGCTGTACAGAATGACAAATTAACTCCAATTATCATACCTACCAGTAGTTTCGTTAAGCGTTCCAGTACTTTTATGTGTTAATATCACAGAAAACGAATTTGCTCTTAGAGATAATTACACCACTCTTAGCAAAGTACCTTGTTTTAGTACCAAAGTCGGTAAAACTACGCAAGTCGCAGAACTAATGCTGATATTAAATGTCTCTTGTACCTTTTAACGATAGCAAGCCAATAACCACAACCAGGCTATTGAAATCTTACTTACGCTTTAAGTACAATTAAACTGCATAAAGCTTTTACTACCTACATTTATTTGTGCTACTGAACTAGTAATACGATTTTGCCGTGTTTTTGGACTTAAATTCTATTTCTCTTTTTAAAAGTATCGATTATTAGCTCGCACTCTGTTCTGTAAAAACGTGTTTTTATTTACTTATTCCTTGTAATGACTTCACTCATTTTCACAAAGTCAGCATTATTATACTCGTAGCTTTTGCCATGGACGGGGACATAAGATGCTTTCTTTACCGTAAAATTGTCCAATGAGTATCTATTTGTCTAACTACTACACAGACGACCAAACGAAGTTAGAGGCGAATGGTAGTAAATAAAAATAAGGCGATTGGGCGGCGGCGTACCATTATCTAAGGAACGTAGGTAAGAGATGCTCTGCATGGAGTTATTTTGGCCACCTTATCGTGAGAGTGGCCGCACTCCGCCGCGGCCTGAAGCTACGATAAATCATTAGTATCAATAAGTGAATTATGTTTATTTACGTCAATAATAACGAGTTCTAAGCGATCTCACGAGCAATTACGATTTAACTGCCTCCCATTGCTGAGAAATGTGCATACCCATAGGGTATATGTATGGATGTTATACAGCGCCCGCACGAGTACTCGTGTGATTCTTTTATTTTTGATTTATATTTGTATAAAATCTGTAGCTTGTGCTAATGGCTGAAAGTCTATAATTGAACTTGTATTTTTCTCAAACTGACCCAAGGGAGAGGAGGAGACCCAATGTGACTTATCATTATGACTTAGCTTTAATAGCTGATAACTCATAAAAACGTCTAATCTGTCGTATCGTGACAGTCTGGTGGCTCTAGATTTTTTCTTTATATTATAATAAATTCTAACAAATTTATTAATAATAACTGATAAAAGAAGAAATTGTTGCAAAGCAAGTGGTTTATTGAAGTGGAAATTCTTTTTATTAGGTACCTACTATGTAGAAGCTTCGGCTTTCTTCCACTACATTTAATATTTATCTCTGGATGAATATACTTGGATGTTCACGAACTGTTTACACCAATAATAATGTAGCTATACTATCTATTGAGTAAATAATGTTCTAATTTTAACGTAATTTGTATGGCTCGATGATATCGTTCCTCATCCTCGTTTTAGGAGGGATCATGATTCAATTAGGAAATGTTTGCTCGAAATTGCTCGGCTGAAATCTCGGTTTGTTTTCCCGAACAGCACGCCTTCATCGCGTAGGTATAAACTACTGCAACTAAGCAACATCCAACTGCAATAGGTACCTTACCTATTTGTTACGAGTTTCTAATAGGCAAAGTAGAAACCACAGAAGTTGAAATAGGCAATTGTAAATTGTGAAATTCGTTACATGACTCACGACAGGTGTTAGAATTAGCAACAGAAATTTTTGTTTGCGTTTCAGATACCTTCGTAGCATCAGGAACGTTTTGAAATTAAAGTAGGTTGTTGCCTAACCTGAATTGTATTAGAAAAAGTTACCGAAAGACTTTCATGTTCTATCCAACAAGTTAACCACAATCAACATGTCTTTTTAGGCTCTATAACCTAACAACCCTTAGGTTCGAAGTTTAAGATAAACTAGTTAACTCCGCTACGGCCGTTAACCATACTCGTATCTATCGGACGCAAGGAGGTGGTCTAGAATGTAATGGAATGACTACCGATCATAAACAGTAAATATCGTTATAAAGTAACATTAAGCTACACGATAATATGGATTTACGATCAAATATTATTGTGTGTAACAATATCCGTCTTCTTAGAGTGCGGGAAGCATTGCACAATCAGTGGGCATTGGGTATTCATCTAACGGGCACTATTTGTTAACCGTCCTACCGCGGTATTGTGGTCAGAATGTAATGTGATCCGTCTCCGGAACTCTGAGGGGCAGCGCAGACGACAGACTTTTTGTGCGATCGAGTCTGCGTCGCACAAAAAGGCCGCGTGGATTGTATGCATTGTGCGCCGGACTTTTTGCGCGTTGTGTGCGTTACTGCATGTAATTCCATAGGTTCTATTTTCACAGACTAAAAAGTCCGTCGCGGATAGTCTGTCGTTTACGCAGGGCCTGATGCGACGTGTCCAAACACTGTTTCCCGCTTCCATCTGTGGTTACAGCTTTCCCAAGAAAAGTTGTGGGCAGAGGTGGCATGGCATATGATGGGTATTTATACCCCAACACTCCAATATCAACCTAACTGTGCATTTTCGTAAATATGTATGCTTTTAGTCACTGTCCTAAAATAGACGGGAAATATCATTACGTCAAAGTGTAGCTGCGTTGCGTTTTAGTTGCTGTCTAAGAGTTATATTTAAGGTAGAAAAAACTATCCTTGCTACTTAGTACTTTTCCGTCGTAAGTTTCATTTCAATCATGGTTTCCACATATAAACTTCAGAGTGTACGTGTACATTACCATTTGTAATCTGATTATTCTTCGTGTGGTGTCTGATTTAGAATAACACCTCTCCATTTCTTCCGTGTATGTCGTAAGAGACGACTAAGGGTCTCCCCACTTTAGTCGACGCCTTTTCGGCAAAACGCGGACGGAAAAAGCTTTATGTCAACGCAATAAGAGCGAACAAGGCGTCGACTAATATGGTGAGACCCTAAGGAAATAGGTTTAGGTACGCTTTAGGCGACAGGCTAGCAACATGTCACTATTATACTACCTCTTCGATCTGTTTTTAAACCCCAAATGATGCTAGAAGTGGCCACGAAACCGGTTTTGTCTATGTAGCGTTTTGTGTGATCTGCCTACCCCATTAGGGAGTACAGGCGTGATATATGTATGTAATATATTAATGGAGTTATAAATCGAGCTCAGTATGATGCCTTTGAAAAGATCGAGGAATATTATGAATTATTCTCATTTTTACTGGAAAAAATAAATCTCCGCAACAAAATGGCTCTCTGAATTTGTTTTAAAAAAATGTGTCGAGGGAACAAAGCAATTAGGCCCTTGTTTCTGTTTCCCTTTATTTTTATTTACCTAATGGCATGTAAGTACCGACTACCGACATTGTAACGAATAAAAACCTGTACCTACTTAGAAATTGTACGGACCAAGTTAAGGTTTTATTGCCAATCAAATATTAATACTTAAAAAGTAACGAGTTTGCCTCGCTAACTTACTGAAACGCATCTTCGTTTATACCTATTGCGGGTGCCCATCATCACTAACGATGAGGTAACTTTGAACAAAAAGTTGCAGTGTGGCGTCGGGTTTAGAATAACATCTCCATTTCTACCATGGATGTTATAAGAGTCCAGTAAGCTAAGGAAATAGGTTAAGGTGCATTCTAAAGTGAAGTCCAGAATTAGGCGAACTAACTTGACAGCCGAAAATGTTGCCAGACATAGGAAAAAATAAATACTGATAAGTTTATGTCGACATAAATATGTCGATATTACCATGTGCTTTCTATAAATCTGATTCTATTTAAATTTTATCAAGTAATTCGTCGAAACTTTCACACTCTTACATAATTTGCCAAATATGGACGAACTACTGCAATTTACCGCGATTTAATATGATCTGAAGGATGTACGATTTACTAACAAAAATGTATCCAAGTTGGTGTATTTTTAATTTCTACCAATTTTTATTATTATTCATTTACTTAGTAAAGTTATTAGTTTGATTCCAAACACAATAATAAAGATAACAAAACTTTTTACTTTAAACATCGATTTTATAACAAGACTTTTTACTTTAAACATCGATATTAACAGCACTGGCCAAACTGTGGCAACTTTAGTGCACAATGAACTGTCAAGTTAGTTCGCCTAATTTTGGACTTCACTTTTAGGCGACAGGCTACAAATCTGTCACTAATACCAGCCAACTTAACACATTCAGAACCAAGGACCCGGCTCCCGGGTTCTTCAAAACATTCGCGAGATACCGAGAACCCGGTAGCCGGGTTCATTTTGTACTATAGGACAATCGGCGAGACATGATCCCTGACATGAGCCATGACAGTTCACGTTAGTGATGGGGCGTGTCGATGGAACTTAACTTTATTAAAGACGAAGGAGTTTTGTTATGTTGTCGTTGAAGTGATTTAATTTTTTTGGCATAAATTAAAAACTAAAAAAACCTAAATTTTCCAAAAATAGAAATGGACCCATTTCATTTCCTTATCGTATAATTTTACCCAGTAAACAAACTTTCGTTTTGTGAATCAGGTCATTTATGTAAGGCCCGTACCGTACCGAAAAGTTTTTTTACAAAATCCTTATTATTACCAGCAAACTCCACTCCACTCCTTGAGTACAGTTTTACGTAGTCTTTTCGGCATTTCGCATTGCAGACAACTTAAATGATTATAAATCGAAGACGGAAAGTGTACTACTTTAGTGTATTTTGTGTACATTCTTTTCAACTTATCGACATTTTTATCGACATTTTTTTATCGATATTTTTCCACATTAGTCGATGTCTTCCAAACGAAGTAACTTTTGCAAGACGTAAACGTAAATTCTGGTTGAGATAATTCCTTGTAAATGTTAAGAATTGTTATAATTCCATCGAAATATCATTGTAATGAAATAAATCTACCTAAAATAAATAAACGTAATTTTTAAACGCCTACGGTTCGATTTCAATGTAACGGTGACGCCGCTACAAGGTTGTATCGTGATTATTATTGTCAGTGTCCCAGGGATCATTACTCGTCGATTGTTCTATAGCTATAGATTACTCGGTTCCGCGCAGATGTTTTGATTTTAGGTTTGGTCGTGAATGTGTTAAAATCTAAAAATGTGCTAAAAATGGCCATGAAACGTGAAATAGTTGTGGTTTTGTCTACGCAGCGTTTCGTGTGCTCTGCCTACGTCAATTGCGAATACAGGGGTGATGTCTGTATGTAAAACCAGCTGTTTACCACTTCTCATTGGAAAAAATAGGTAAAATTAAATAAATTTCAATCAGCGTCATATAAGCATCTTTACTTGAATCGGTATAATAAATCTGTTGCTGGTGCTGGGGCAATATAAATTATATGTATTAGGCAGTAATAACTGCTTTGCGCTTGCTACTGCTTTACGCCAATTATTTAATTAACTGTTTTATCCTTATAGCTAAGCTGTTTACGAATTTCTCGATAGTCATAATTGACTGCTTTTTCTGAGAATCAATTAAAAAGCCTAAATTCCGTGAGGGCGGTACAAATCTCTCTTTCATTGTCGAAAAATACGTAACAATATTTTATTTTTATCACGATATGAATCATAAGATGGTAGGAATATATCTACTTACCCGAGCCACCAAACTCCAATGGAAAAATATCGGTAAATTCGGAAAACGCTATTTTTCCATTGATGAGGCTTTTCGGAATTAGAGTTTAATTAATTATTGAGATTTTTCCTATTAGGAATTCGCGTCTGAAGACCCCAAATAATGGAAAAATAAATAAAATTGAACAAATGAATCCGGATTCAACGCCTACGCACGACTGCAAAGCATAGTATAAAAGGGTATAAAATATAAAAGGGTTCAAAAAAAAATTAAATCCGTGTGGTGTCGGGTTTAGAATAACGCCTCTCCATTTTTTCTGTGGTTGTCGTAAAAGGCGACTAAGGAATTAATATTTTAGATGACATGCTAGCAACCTGTCACTGTTATAACTGCCAACTCAAAACTTAAAATATAAGCTAGAAGTAGCCCTGAAACATAGTCATGGTTTTGTCTATGTAGCGTTTCGTGCGCTCTGCCTACCCCATTAGGGAATACAGGCGTGATGTATGTCAGTGGACATGGTCAGTGTCAAAAATATACTACGCACTTGTATTGTCTCAATATTAAGGTCGCGTGTACATATTTCTGACACTCGGTGGGTGATATCTTTGTTGCTGACTGTACCAAGCATTCAGTTTGGGTCATCAGTGGGTTTGGTGCACCCACGTAACAGGCGTGGATTGATAGATAGCGGCTGAAACAATCGTCTAACAAGTTATAGCCGCAGGACATTGTGTTACAAAGCGTCTTGATGAGGTCAAAACAACAATACGAATTATTCAAACATTGTTAGATGCTTACATCATCTATGGAGTTGCATAGTCGAAGTTGCTCGGTAATGCGTTAAGAGTGAAGCGAGATATAGGCTTTCGCAGTAAGTTATAAGAACAGTTGACTACAAAGATTTGAATACTATCTACTAGCTAGAGATATCCCATAAAGTCACAAAATAAAGTAAAAATAATTAAAGAAGTCAGAGTCGAGCCGCAACGGTTTTTAAATAACTACCTTAAAAATATGTGAAATAAAAAACAAGGTAATTAGATACATATAATGCAAAATGACTAAGTGATATAAAGCTATAGCGAGAAATAACAAAAATCTAGATAATGAAGCTACGTCTGACTCAATAAATAGGTACCTACTAGTACTAATGGATTACCTAAAATTAAACAAAAACTAAAAAAAATACTTACCATGGTAATTAACAAAAGAAATTAGTTGTGTCTAAATCTGATACTTGTATGTACTTTGTGTTTAGTAAGTAAAATAACAGCAATAGTTTACGGTTCGTTAAGATGAGGATTAGCAATAATAAATGAGTTATAAACCATGACCCAGCGAGCGTGAAATCATTAAAGCCAGTTATTTCATTGAATTTAATAACTTGTTGATAGGCTAATGAAATAACTAGGTATGTAGGTACATCTAATTACTACATAAATATATTGCACATAACGTTATATTTATTACCTAGGATCAGCAGTGCAAAATTTTATAGTACCTATGTCTGTGGCAATAAATATAGTCATAATCGAGTTATTCGTATTCAAAATGTTATTTAATAAACCTTTTAATAACTACATGAAACTATTTGATTATGAAACCTTTGAGTATGAAAAACTAAGAGATCCCTGCCAATCTTTGTAAAACCGTCGTTCGTTATCGTCATACTGTTAAGGATTAGTCGACAAACTACCTGCCGTTGTCTCTATACATCGACAAATAAGTTTGTAATCGCATTTTTTTTGTGATTATAGGTCAACTGGAAGTACCCAGTACCTAAATTTTTGATGTTTTTGCGAATGTATCGGAATTGGGAATTTACTGTCTTTGTGGCATCTAAGTACATACTGGGCTCTGGGACTGGAGATATTGTCAAAAAACTGCTTTTACGCGCCATTTTTCCAATATGGCGGCGTTAGCGGCATGGATACGAGGTGGCAAAGTTGTAATTCAGAAAGAGCACGCCAAAATCTATAATATTACCAATTTTCAAAATTCCCGGAAAACTTTCCAGGCAAAACTACTCAATGACTGTAGTATACCTCCTGAATATTTTAGTTTGAACGTACCTGAAGCAATATTACTATAACTAGGAGTATTTTGGTATTGCGCAAGATCTATTCTGCATACATTAGTTATAACAACTGGTCCACATTTATATGGTACAAATAAATAGGTTACTGTTTTAGGAACAAGAGATCGGAGAGTGGGTGCGCGGGCGCAGCAGTATGGACGCACCTGGCGCAGACGCGGGCCGATCATTAAAAATGTTTATTTAAAAATCCGACCGCTTAACGCCCGTTAGCGCACTGTCAGAGGGAACCAGCCGGCTTCTAAAAAGACGTTTTTTGTTTTAATCTCTATAATTTTGAATGTTGACGCTTCACTATTTTCTTGTGCTCATTAAGTGATTAAAATTGAAATATTTAATAGAAGTCGGTTGACTATTACTTTGAGTCACGTCGTTTGAATTCGTTTTATCTACAATATAAGTAGAGTCTATTTAAAAATATATTGTATTATTTATTTATTACGCATTACAACATGCAGCATGAAGCCGTCCAATGTCTACAAACGTTAAGGCCTGTCTATTTTCCTAAAGTGTCGGGCATCGGGCGCTCTACGGATCGGGCTGTGCTTTTTAACAAAACATCAACAACATTTCAACGATTATACGCGTTAACGGCTTAGATATGCGTTTACAAAACAAAGACTTTTATTTATTTACGTTACCATCATCCACGTTCTTAGCAGGTAATTCATTAATTTATTTACTTTTATAGCGCGATTTATCCCGTTACTTACCATTGAATAGCTTACGAAAACAGTCTACGCTAGAAACAAACGATGCGGCGAGTTCCCCTAAAAATTTAAATTACACAATAGACTCTTAAAAAATAAAAATAACCAAGATGAATGAAAGTGTCAAAATATAGCGCGAGTGCCGACTGAATAATCCTTAGATGTTTACTAAGCAATAAAGGCGCCTAGAGCGTACTAAACTCAGACATAAAAAGTTTAAAAAGCTCTCAGTAGATCAAACAAAACGAGAGTTGGCGGTCGTCAGGCGGGCCCGGTGTCGGGTTTCGGCGGGTCGCGTTCGTCCTAAATAATAAACACCAGATTGGTGTCAAAATGAACACATTTTATTATGCCATCAACCCGTAAACCTCCGATTCCATGCAAACCAACTGTTTATCTTTAATAAATCTTCCGCGAAGGTTGGCGGTCTTTGATCTAGCAATCGAAGTTTTATGTTTTGCTTTGATTGTTGTAAATTATTCTAATGCATTACAACTTGCAATTGTGTTGTGGTTTTCGGAATGGTTTATTCAGGTTTATGTTTCAATAAACCTACGTTGTCGGTGCTGCCCTAAATTCTGATAATGTTATTTCGGTAAGCTCCCCGAACTAAATGCTCTGTTAGATAAATTTATGGGTTTAAAACGGACCTATACAATATTATCTACAAGAAGGTATACGTACTTGCTTAGTAAAATTGGATATCATGCCAATTTATTATAGTTAAAAAAATGATAGGAAAAGTTTGGCAACTCAATTAACTTTTTGTCTTCTTCTATCTAAAGAAAGATTGCCTGAATTACTTTAAAAGTGTATTATTTTTCTCCAAAACAAGTAAGTGGAAAGATAAAGGATTTCTATTCATTACATAAGGTTCATAGGTCGGGAATTAGTCAACATAAACGTCTAAAGTAAAGAGATACTAACGTAAATTGCATTTCAATGCGAATTCCTCGTTCAATTGCCGCCTCCTTAGGCAGGTAAAGTGCTGGCTCGTTCGTATAAGGGTTTTACTTTCACACAATCCGTCTGATCCAAGTGAAAGCTCCGAGGATGCTCATTGCTCAGGAATGTGTCGTCTAAACTGAGTTTTATTCCCACAGCTCGCATTGAACCCAAATTGGCCAATCGCGACCATAATGAGCAACCGGTGCACCCATAACAGGATAGAGCGCGCAGAGACGCACCAAATTCAGTAGGTTTTTTGCTCCATCTGTCTGTCGTTGTTTTTTTAAGTACATAGGTATCCTTAGCACGTATCTGAGCATAGCCTTTATGCAACGGAATGTTTTTAATTTCATATATGCTTCTGGTTTTCTTTTGTTACCGTTTCCCTGGTTTAATTTTTGTTTAATGAGTATACATTTTGTCCTAACCTAACCCGATCTTAATTTACCGCAAGTACAATCAATAAGGCCGTCGGATGTAATTTGGAATTTTCCTTCTCCTCAACGTTTGCGCATTATGTTGTGGTCGATTTGTGACAATGTTTTACTAAGTTTACAAACAAAACTAAGGGATTACCCAAGGGGTTAATAGATAGGGGTTAATAGAAGACCGTTCAGATCTGGTTTACCATCTGAACTTGACACAGAGCTGCGTGTACGGCGGGTGTCACCAGCGTAATGCGGAAATTCGCATTGAGGGCACGCGAATTGCTGCCGTTCGGAACTGCGGCCCCGTTGCAGAGCCGACCCACATACTCGCTACACCGAACTTTAATTAGATCCACTACGGTGCACTCGTCGAAATATTGGTTGTTCTTTCGGTGGTTCCTTCGATGAGATTGTTGCGATTTTTGCGCTGGTTCCCTAGCAGGAGTTCAAGGAAGAACTAACAGCGATAATATTTTGGCTGTGGTTCGATTGCGAGAGTTGAAAGTGCTAATGCGTCTTCACCTTCGTATTTGGTCCTTTGCAAGACCCGAAGGAACAACCGAGTACCTAATGTCTTTCGGACTAGTTCGTTCAAATTGCTATTTCCTCTTGAAACAAACGCAATAGGTAGTTCCTTCGAAGGAATTGTCAATACCTAAGAAGTAGTTCCTTCGGCGATTCCCTCATAGAATCCTTGTTCGAAGTTTCTTGCGCCAACTGTATTTTTTTTCACACATACATACATATTCTCACGCCTTTATTCCCAAGAGGGGTAGGCAAGAGCACATGAATTAAAAAATCCAGTGCCACGTTTGGCAATTTCAGGGTAACCAGATGGTTAAGCGTGATATTGCAGTGTCAGGTTGCTAGCCCATCGCCCACAATACACTAACCCTTTCCCAGAGTCGACCCTTACGACACTTACGGCAGAAAGGGGGAGGTACTATTCTAACCCGGCACCACACGGGATTTTTTTTTCCAATGCTGAAAATGCTTACGAGTAGGTACAGACAGTACTAACACTGTACGGGTACGATTCGTAGAAATATAAGTCATGGAGGGGGGTATTGGCTCGATCTTGCGTTTACGCAGATATACACAGAAGTACGGTCAGCTGCAGAGGCAACCACCCGGTTGTGAAATATTATTTACTTTTATTTATCTACAGCTGACTGTACAAAGTCAAGTCAATCGTGCTGTACTGCCAACCAACCATCGTCTTTATTTCAAAAAGACGCAATGTTTATGTGTAAAAAGAACAATTTAACAAAAAAACGTTCGCATTAGCAACAAACGGTATACACAGATAGACACCGCGGTTAATCTGAACTTAATGGTACCTAAACCCCTTTTTAAATGGGGGGGTTAAAATATACACAATAAGTAATTATAATTACTGAAACTGTTATCCTATGCAATTGTATGTTACGAAGTTACAAATAAAACTAGGTACTTGAAATTTATATTTAAAATGTAATTAATCAATCGTAGATATAGTTTACCGCAGCACAGTCGATATTTAATTTGTGAACACAGATTGCACCGCGCCGATTCAAGCCCGTAAAGCTTTGTATGGTTGATCCCACTTGATTGATCACTGAAGCATGTAGGTAATATAATACGTGACGTTTTCAGTAGATGCACGTGCTCGTAATACCTTTCAAATCTCAAGAACGAGTCTAATACACGCGTTACTTCGAGCCCTCCTATTCGACCTACCTTAATATTAAAATAATCATGAAGCAAAATATCTTAATTACTAATTATCGCGACGTTGGTTTGGTTGAAGGCGTGAGAAAACAAATATTTCCTCATTTCTCTTATATTGATTTAACTTATCTCGCTCTGTCATTAAAACGAAGTCAAGAGAAAAATAGCGGTATTTTTTCATCGACTTTGAACATTCTCGACCATTTTGTCCCTAAATTTCAATTCCATTTTTACATTTTTGATACAAGTGCTAAAAGTACCTAACTTCTCCAAGAAGTGCTTAATATGGCTCAATCTTCGCTAATGTGATGTGACGAACAATTACTTAAAAGCCTCCCGCCTCCTATTAGACTTCAGACAGTATTCCCACTTTTAAACCTACGTTTAACTGTCGAATATGGAAATGGATTCTAACGGATACCTATAGGTATAAATAAAGTCACATTTTTTGTTTGTGCATTATTAAGAACGTTCAAATTTGATAAACGACGCATTTACTAGACTGGAATTTTAAGTGAAAAGTTGTATATGCAGTCACTGGTGAGTGATGATCAACGATTTATTTTTTTTATTTTAAAATGTATCAAAAATAGCCGCCTTTACGTCAATTTTTAAACAGTGTAGCGTTTTCTAGATTTTCCGATTTATTGCTCTCTTTATACTTACCTACTTAGTCTTTAGTCGTGGGTCCGTACAGTCTGGATGTAGCGCCATAGAACATGTTATAAAATAAAATATCACTGAGACGTTTTGGAAAACTTCAAAATTTTCGTTATAAACTTAAACCCTCGAATCAATTACTCCTGATCCAATACTCCAAAGGGCAGATTTATAAACAAACGAGAATTGGATCTTGGATAAAGTCGAGTAAATCAATCTTCCATGTGAAAAAAAGTCTCATTAATTTTTTCTCGTTTAAGCTGCTTTGAAATCGATTCTTCAGATAAAAAGATAATGTAATGTATACCTACCCCCAATTAATTGTATCCTCTACTAGCTCTGCTCGCGACTCCGTCCGAGTGGAATAGTTCTAATTTCCCCTGTTTTTTTCCACATTTTCCAATATTTCTTCGCTTCTATTAGTCGCATCGTGATGTTATAGGTATACCCTAAAGCTTTTCTCGATAAATGGTCTATCCAACACAAAAACAATTTTTCAATTCGAACTAGTAGTTTCTGAGATTAGCGCGTTCAAACAAACAAACAAACTCTTCAGCTTTATAAGTATAGATTTCCCTCAAACGTTTGCTATGAGAGATTGCTTGAGGGATAAGTTCACCTTTGTATTTCAACATCTTGTTTATTTGTTTGTTCAGTAAAGTTTTTCATTTATTTTACTTAGGGTAACGGCACTGCTGGTTTCGTTACCTTACAATCATTATGAAATGTAAATTTATAATAAGATACCACTAGCAATTAAGAATATAACAAAAGATACTCTATTTAACAGTAAATTAAAGTCATTTCTGCTTTCTAAGTGCTACTACAGTTTAACCGAATTTTTAGAATAATAATATTTATGTTTAAACTTAGATAATATAAGTTGTTTTAGTAAGTAAGAAAATTATTTGATTTGTAATATTGCAGTGCCCTAACAGGGTTTATGTTTGATACGATAATTTATGTAAGATCTATGTACAACATAAGGCAATAAATAAATATCACTATGACTATGACTATGACTATGTATTTCCGCCAAAATATGCATACGGAACGGTTGCCTGGTACATACGTAAAGCAATCCCAAAGAATCTACTTTTCTGGCTTCCGTATGAGTACCTATCAAAAAAAACAATTTCACTGAAATTTACTTGTCTCTAACCATAACTGAAAATAGTAATTAAATTATTTAAGTATTGATCCCTAAATTACTGCTCCTCTCTACTACTAAAAAGCGTTGATCAGCAGGGATCCCTTTTGGGATAAGTCCGTATTTGTACTTTGCAGTTTTAATTTGTATTTTTTTTGCAGTAAAAAGTTCAAGTTAAACATTAAGTACATTTAATTGGTGCTTACTTACCATTTTATGTATTGTTAATGTAACTCGTGTTGCGAATTATTTTAATGAATGTAGGTAAGTATTTACAAGAAGGGTGGGGAGGAATTTAATTAATATGGTTTCAAAGTTACTCACAACATCTGACGAGTGACGACACCTTGATTACCTACTACGAATAAGTAATTTAAGTAATTTTATTCAGATATCAAGATGGTTACTTGGTTAGGGACTGAAATTCTCATAATTAATTATTACTAATTTATATTTCAATTAATTAAGCTTCAAATATACCTGTAACAATTACACGATTAGTTAATTTTAGAAAGCTAGCTGATGAATGTGGCTCCTATTTGTAGAGTTGTTCCATAAAGGGCACGAATGTAGTCGCTGAGCTCAGTAAATAAAGATGTACTGTTATGTGTAAGTTCAAATTAATCCGTCCAGTCCGTCTAATTTGTCTCGGGTCGGGGTGACTCGGCTGTTGAACTTGTTTGTGCCCCTCATCGATCTGCATGACACCAACTAAATATCTCGATTATTTATTTATGGCTACCTATGTATAAAGGAAGGAGGAAGAACAAAGCCAAGATTATATGGTAGGTTATTCACATTAACACGCCATTAACAAGAGTTACTTTGAGGGCAATCTTTGTATACGAAAGATACAGGGCCTCTTGGGTCCAATAACGGGTCATTAACTTACTAATGTTAGGCAATTTATACGCAGAAGATAGCCTTACTCTGATTGCAGATTATCCTACAACTGAATAGATTTTGTGCGGTGCCGATTGCCGATACGATAGACGACCGGGTTAAAAATTATAGGATTCCGTCCGATTAGTGTCCGTCAGTTAAATTACGTATTAATAAGTATGGGGCATGTAATTTTTGCGTTTGTCAAATATTTACCTAATTAAAAATCTATAAAGGTATGGTTCATCGCCATCAAACTTCCGGAGTGGGGGCTTGTGACATTACTCCCAGGAAAAAATTGTTCTCAATAGCGATTACACTCGATTTGGTGAGAATCGGAGTAAGTTTAAAAGAGTAGCGGGTGTTTGCGTTAGCACCGCGCTACACGTTTCTGCTGACCGTAACCTGGAGTCAAGCAGTTGACAGACTGAAGCGGAGTTACAATGCTCAACAATGAGGGAGCAATGATGATAAAGTTTGCGTTAACAATGCAGGGTTGCTAGATACCCCTAGCTGGACCAAAGAGCGTTGCACGAACTGGCGTGCGTGGGATGTTGCCGTGGCTACAAAAACGCCAGTGCCCTTGGGCCGGCCGCAACTGTTTATTCGACTGTCGTCTACCACTTAACGCCGACGTCGATATTGGCTATTTTTGCACGATACAACACCGAGGAACATCCACTCTGCAAAATTATAAGCCATTTCCACATCTACGAATGGATTATTCAATGTAAACATTGGTAATGTTTTTACTGCGTTTCTAATTTAGATGCTTCAGGAAAAGTTGGAGATGTTTTCACTAAAAATTGGTTATAGATACATCGTAACATATGTAACGTTTGTTTTCAATATCCTCAACTTAAAAACCTAATCGAATAATTTCACTAAGTACTAGTGGTATTAACCAAAATGAAAATGTCTTTTTGTGTGCAGAGCATGCAATTTCGTATAAAAGCACGGTTAATCCACGCTTTAGCTGCGGAACACTTATCGAAAACAGCCTACATAAAAAGCGATAAGTTAGTACTGGTGCCAAGTTGGTGAAATGACGATTTTGTCAACCTTACATAAATGCGATAGGGGGGATAATGGTATATCAGTACATGCGGACGTGAGGCGCGGATACCGCAATCAGTGTTAGCGAGTTTAGCTGGTACGTTGAGAGCATTTCGCAGTTTTTCAAATTACAGCCTGCGTACGTGCGCACGAGAAATGAAAGATACAACAGCATTTTTAAGTTGTTGCACAAAGAAGTTGGGAAAGTCTCGAATCAAATTCCTACGCCTCAGTAGGTACTTATTGGAAGCAATAAGTAAACCGTGGTTTAGCTGGCTGGCGTATTTAATGGTTCAAGACATTTAAAACTTTTTTAGATGGGTAGGGGGAAAGTGGGTACCTTGATACACGGGGGACATAGATACGGCGGGCATAGAAACTAAACGAACGATCGTGCACTGTTCATTCACACACACATAGACACCACCAACGGGCCCAATCAGCTGCCGGAATATCGCCGCCGCTCGGTCGGTGTGTCGCAGACGACAAGTACGGATACGTTTTTTTAGGTTGAGACTAAAATTACGTCAGTTATAAGAACTGTATCATTAGGCAGTGTTGTTTTGTTATTCGAAAGAGTCCAAATTATGCAGTTAGTATATAGACTAAAGAACAATATAAAATGCTTTTTTTTTTCTTAGTTACTTTCAGTATTTATTTAATAATTATTATAATTTTAAAAAGTACTTTGGGGCACATTTATACGGAGGCCAATGGGGTAGATTGATACTATATCAACAGTATGAGAGTAGGTAAGTTTTTTTTTTCTTTCAGGAAATGGTTTGCAAATACAAAAAAAAGACCGATATAGTGTCTATAGATGAAACTGTCATAGAATCTACAATTTCTGATGTGATTAATGGCACTTTATCTACAAGAAATAAAGATAGCAACTTTACTACATCGATTTGACGTTAATTTGTTATAAACGAGAATGAATTTCATAAGTTAAGTTTGTAACCATGGAATACATGTATTTTACTTTGTTTCTGAATAAATTTATGTTAATGATGTATGGAGATGTATAAGTGAATCTAAGTGCCCCTGGCATGTATGAATGCACCCCGTATACGGGGTAGTTTGATACGAAAACCATTTCTCAGAAAAATTGGCATAAAAAAAAATTAGTACATTTTTACAGACAAATTTGAATGTACGTTTGTACCCAGATACATACTCGACCTTTGAAGAATAATTTTGTTGCAGTTGCTCTATGCCTCTTCTTTTTATCGGTGAAGCAAAAAAACCGTATCAAGCTGCCCCCACTCCCCCTACATACATACAAACATCACGCATGTAATATTTCTAAAATTTCGCATACAGCCACTTCTAGCACAATTTTAGGATTAAACACTGATGAAAGAAAGATATACCTGTAATAATGAGAAGTTGCCTAAAACATACCTATTTTTTGGTCACGGAAGAAGTGGAGAGGTGTTACTCTAAACCTGACACGACACGGAAAATAGGCAATAGGTTTTGCAGTAGGAATTTCAAGGATGTCTGTATAGTAATGCCTAGTACAGCCATTCTCAAAGTGTGTTCCGCGGAACCCCAGGGTTCCGTGATGCCCCTGAGGGGGTTCCGCAAGAATGTAGAAAAAAAACAAAACGCCAATCTCTGATCGAAAGTTTTAACGCGGGCGACGCGGCGAATACATGTATGGGTGGATAAAGAATACTTTTAAAAACTGCTGTTTTTTTGTAGGGTTCCATCAAGTATTTCGCTTTCCAAAAGGGTTCCGTCAACTAAAAAGTTTGAGAACCGCTGGCCTAGTGTAAATGATTAGTGTAGAAATATTGCATTAACAGAAAGAGATAGATAGATACGCCGTGGGAGTATGACACGCCTATTTCCGTGTCGCAGGTTAAAATTTTATTGTAATTGCACACGGTAACCCTACTTGTCTTGAATACAACATGTGTGCGCGTTTGCAACTCGTACATTAGCGATGCAGGTATCCTCACTATACTATTCATAAACTCACAAAGCTAATCAAATCCTGAGTGTGCGGGAATGTCTTGAATATAAATGATCTGCATTATTATTGAGAAAACAACACAATGGATATCTTCAACTCGTGTTGTTTATTCTAAAATTCTAATACATTTAAGCAGTATGTTCAAAATAATTTTAAACGAAAAAAACCGACTTCAAATTAGTAATATTTTGAAAAGATTCTGTTTACTGAATGTAAAATCTTGACTTCATCAACAAATTACCGAAAACGCCGTACATCTCCATATAAAATTTGAAGAGTTCCCTCGATTTCTCCAAGATTCCATCATCAGATCCTGGTGTCGTGCCAATGGGACCAATTTCGAGTTATACCCTATCGATTAAAAAAAAATTTTGAAAATCGGTCCACGGGTCTCCGAGCTATCGAGTAACATACACACAAAAAAAAAAAAAAAAAAAAAAAAAAAAAAAAAAAAAAAAAAAAAAAAAAAAATAGGTCGAATGGAGAACCTCCTCTTTTTGAAGTCGGTTAAAAAGAATCCTTATAAAATAAAGAGAGCAAGATAGAGAAACTTGTTTAAACATTATATATAAAAAAGAACATACATACAATCATGCCTGTGTTCCCAAATGGGGTAGGCAGAGCACACGAAACATGACGTATATACCATGATATTTATTTTAATGCTATCACGCTAAGGCTCAATTCACACCAGAAGAGCGGCGAAGGGCGGCGAAGCGCAGCGATTCGCTCGATAGAGAAGGCGCGAGGATTCCCGCGACTGCTCGAGAAGTCACTGGAATGCGCGGAAAGTCCAAGATCTCTGGGCGGGATATTGCCAGTGGCCGCTTGCGACTGCTCGAGCATCCTCGGGCATTCCCGCGAAGTCTCGTTTAGTCGCACGGCTCCGTTTATGGAATTCGCCGCACGCCTCGTTAGAGTTTCTCATGCGATAATAAGTCTTATTGTAATGAAAATAAAGTTAACATTCTCATGACACTGAAGCTGCGCTCCGCTTCGCCGCCCTTCGCCGCTCTTCTGGTACAAATAGAGCCTAACTGCTTTCATGCTTTGCCGCCAGCTTTAGTATAATTATTTTAGGTTTGAAACGAAGTAGAAGAGGTATTATAGTGACAGGTGGCTAGCCTGTCGCCCAAAACATTTCGCCTGTCCCT
>BHDV01062784.1:25208-36612 GCA_005406045.1 Adoxophyes honmai | reverse complement strand
CAGTCAGGTTCTCTAACCGCTGGGCTATCCGGCCGTCAAATATATGGTTGTATCTACTAATATGGTTGTATCGGTTCACTAGTGATTTATTTGCTAATTTGGTAATCCTTGTTCACACATGTCAAATCGAATGAAAGATTTACAAATGTACAAAAATGAACCATCTGATACTAATACAACATTTAGGATTCCTTTCCATAATAAGTGTATGAAAAAGTTACGGAATGGAGATTTTTTTAGGTGAACCATAAACCACACTATTCAAGTTGAGAAAAAAAATGTACAAGTTTTTATGAAATTTGAAACAGAATTGATACACGATGGTCGTCTTCCATGCGTGTCGCTTGGTAGCTCTTATACCTTATTATAGTGACTTCTGACTTATCGACTACCTAATCGATAGGTATCGATGTGAAATAAGATTGTCTTTTTTTATAGATATGCGCATAATGACACTGTCAATCATGTAGACAGTTTTTTGTCACAATTTCTTTCGAGTGCTTTTAATCCGTTGTATTTTTGACAGAAGGCAAGAAGGCTAGCAAACTGTCACTACAACATCTCTTTTATCTAACTAAAAAAAAGTGCGAAGCGTAAAACGTTTGTCCATGTAACGTTTCGCTTGCTCTGCCTATCCCAGTTCGGAATACAGACGTGTTTACGACCTGGAAGAAATCGCTATCTAACGACACACATTAACTTTTTAATCTTCTTTCAATTTTGTATCGATATCCGTGTATCGAGAATCGATAAGAGAGAAGTCACTATAAAAGGGCGAAAGTGCCTTCAAATTTTACTATGAAATTAGAGTACGTTGTCTCTTTCACACGCGCCTGCGTAGAGCGAGACGGAAAAAATCAAGCATCATTATGGTAACTGTGATTTTGCGTGAGACATCAAGTCTATATTAATTGTTTGTGATTTCAACCATATACATTATATTTACACGTCAGTGCATCTTAGAACTATCTAATACTTTTCTCGAAAAAATATAATTTATATTAAGGATGTTGCGGATACTTGCATTCGCATCCGCAAAATTAATGCGGAGTTTTTGCGGATGTTGCGTTCGAGCTTACAATTTTGTTTTTTAGTACATCTAGCCTTGTATCCGCATCCGCGGATATGAGACAAGCAATATCCGCATCCGCATTTGCATCCGCAACATCCTTTATTTGTATAATGAACACTCGGAAGAACTCTTACAGAAGCTTAAATTCAATGAAATTGCAAAAAGCAAGACAATTTAAAATTGCTAAAACGAATTTTAGTTAAATTATTCATTTAAGGCCTGGGTTTCGACTGTCAAGAGTCATAACGTTACTCGATACCATTTTTTTCAAAGCGCGTTTGGTTTCGAACTGTCAAAGAAGCGATCGTGATTCCGAGCGCGTTACAAACTACGTCAAGCAGGTAACGGTCGAAAGAGAATGCAATATTTTTTCGTCGAAACCACGTTCAGGAGTGGACTTTTTATACGTAGTAAATATTCTCTTGTAACAATAGGCCTTCTTTTTACATTGGAACTCAAAGCATCTTGCATTCAAAACCTCACATTGAACTAGTTTTATAATCTAGATTTTATCTGAAAGACCGGATTTGCTTCAAAGTGGTGGATTGCCCGTCGAATTTGATCTCAACGTCGCAATCACTCAAAGGATGCGAAATAATAGAAGACGTATCATCTTTCTTTTCTGGACTTATCGGGGTTACAAAACCACTGTCATTTAGTTTTGATTCCGTATTCTTCGGCGTCAGACTTAACGACATGCTTTTCCTACTTTGAAATATGCTTAAGTCATCTTTCTGAGATTTGACGTCAGATTTCTTTAGATTCTCATCGAAATCATGCTTCAATTGTTGCTCAAATAATCTCTCTTGTCGAATTTGTTCGTGCGTGTTCGCGAAAAACCCTGTGTTTTTCCTTCCCAATTCTTTTAGAGATTCGTTTAAAGCATTATTGTTCCTAAAGCTTTCCGTTCGCTTCATATCCTCTGGTTTTTCCTCTAGGATCCTAAGCGGGAACGGTTTGAGGTTACTCACAGATTGTGACTTCTTTGAAAGGAAGTGTTTCTTGTCAGATTCTGGAGATTTCTTATCTCTGTTAGCTGCATTGTAGACATCTTCTCTGGTGATTTTAGCAAAAAGATTAGGCGCACTGATGCCTGTTTTAAAATTCTTTTTAGGGTCATCTTCTTCATCGTTGGAAGTGAATTTTGAGGAGAATATCTTTGAGCCGAAGGAGATTTTTTTGCTGTGGTTCTGGACGATTTTTTTTATTTCTGCCGGCATGTCTTGTCTGTGGTGGGCGGAGATGTAGCGGCTAAGGAGTGTGAGTTGTTGTTCCATGGATTTGTTTATGGATTCGAGTCGCGCTTGGCTGTTTTGGGAGTTTGTGATTGCATCCATCGCGGACTGTGGACAAAAGAGTCTTTTAATGTCAAGAGTACCTATATATTTTCCATACAAAATTTCGATAGCAGTGTGAGCTTCTTTTGATCAAATATTATGCATTTTCAGAGAATTTTGTTCGATTAATTTCTAATATTCTTTAATAATGTATCTGTGCCCGAAACGTTCTCCGATTGACTCATGACGTCACAGGCAGGTAAACAAAGTTAACAAATCGTCTTTGAGTGGGATTCGTACTGCGGCGTTTACGTATTTAAAGTGTTTTATTGTCAGATTGTCACCTTTGTTTACCTGACTGTGACGTCACAGACGTCATGTGACTGACTCCATTTTCTAAACAGCGTCTATCGTGCGAGGTTGAGAATTTGAACTTTGATATTTATTTTCTATATTAATACAGACAAGAATCCGGAAATACTAATTAATATATCGAGGTGTTTAATGAAGAATTGATTAAAAATCTATTTCAAAAATCGCCAAAAACCTTATTTCGACTACTCACGTCAAGCTCGGCCGACATTCTCGCGACGTCGGCGACAAGTCGTCGGTTGTCGTCGGTCAGTGTCGCTAAGCGAGGCATCTCTTCTCGGAGCACCGCGTATTCTACCGCGTAGTCGCAGAGCTGACGGCTTATGTCCATTGTGATTACCTGTAAGGAAGTGAAGAAGTAGGTAAGTGGGCGGGGAGGTAGTCAAAGTACTGTACTTAATCAAAGTAAGGTAAATGGATGGGGAGGTAAATAAAGTAAGCGAGTGCTTAACCAAAGTAATTGAAAAAGTAGGTAAGGGGGTGAAGAAGTAGATAATTGGAGGAGTAACTAGTAAGTGAGGAAGTAGGTAAGTGGGTTGGGAGGTAACTAAAGTGGAGGAGTAAGTAACAAAAGTAAGATAAGAAGTTGGTAAATGGGCGAGGACGTAATTAACGTAGAGAAGAATGTAAGCAAAGTGAGGAAGTAGGTAAGTAAGTAAAAAACTCTTTATTGTACAAACAGATAACTTACAGAAAAGTCACAAAGAAAAATTTTAATTTTTGTATGTGGGTAAGTAGAAAAGTGAGTGAGAGAGTAGGTAAGTGGGCGAGGAAGCAATTAAGGTAGATATTATGCAACTAAGACGTTTTGCTTATAGAGTCGTTATGCAATCTAGTCCTTACGAACCCAACCCGGTAGAGGGAGTACGGCAGAGTTAGGTAAAGTAGAGTAAGGTAGAGTAGTTTATTATGAGTATATTATATTTGTACGTACGTTCCGCTCTTGGCCATTTCTTACCTTTTTCAACACCTTATCGTACAGTCCCTTGTTGATATCAGGCAGTTTGTGCTTCAGGTACTCCGCCGCTTCTTCGCAGCTCTCGCACAGCATCAGGCCGTCTCTGTGCGCCGAGAGGAGAGCGAGCGAGACGGAGAACACGATGTCCAGTGACTCCAGGAATATTAGATCTGAAATTTGAAAATAGAAAGTAGTGTAGGGCGGATTACATACATCACGCCTGTATTCCAAAATAAGGTAAGGAGGGCATACGAAAGGTGACAGATCAAACCATGATTATGACTAGAGACCGCATTATATGCAACATGAAAAGCTCGAAATATGCATGCAAATATGCATGAAAAGTGTCAATATATGCAAAATATTTTAGTAAAAAAATTAAAATTTTCATTTTTTATGGTGTAAAACGAAACATAAATTATGTTTAACTGTGTATCAATTCACAATTACTGTAATATTTTGTACTAGATTTCTAATATGTAAAAAAAGCACATTGATAATCTGAGATTGACCCCGGTGTTTCTCGAAAATTTTGTGTCTGAATCAACAATTGAAAACAATTTCTTAATCAGATAAACACCAGTCTGCATTTGCCGATTTAAATCGGCAGTTTTATGCTATTTGCATTATATGCAATTGTATATAATCCGGTCTCTAATTATGACTATTACACCCTTCGCAGCCACTTCTAGCATAATTATGACTACACTCGTATCACACTCCGCAGCTACTTTTAGCATAGTTTTAGATTTGCAAAGATAGAAAAGGTATAATAGTGACAGGTTGCCAGCCTGTCGCCTAAAGCATACCTAAACCTACTTCCTCAGTCACCTCTTACGACATCCACGGAAGAAATGGAGAGGTATTATTCTATCCCGACACCACACGAGCAATTCTGGTTCGAATCGCCTGAGGATATCATCAACGAAAATTTCTCCTTGTTCTATCATCATCATCATCAGCCTATATCCGTCCACTGCTGGACATAGGCCTCTCTTATGTTCTATACTGATCATTGATCAATAATAGTGATACTTACCAAAGACCCTCACAACGAATCCTAAAGGGAATTGGCTCGTGAAGAGTGTGAGCATCCATGGCGCGGCGTAGAGAGCTGGTAACATGTCTAAGGCACAAACTTATATCGAAATAGATACCGCGAGTTCCTGCATTTGTATGAAAACCAAGCGTACCACTGTTTCTCTATCTACCGTAACGTCACATGAGCGCTTTAGTGATGGGAATTGACAGTCCGAGTGAAACCCATTCTAAGGTGACGCCGCCTTATTCAAGTTGTCCCGTCTCTAGGCAGTTAAACCTAATTTAAGTGGTACAAACCTAATTGAAATCGCGTCAAAGGAGCATTGCTTTCCCTTTTGGCACGCGAAGTAAATACACTTGAGTCATCTGTTTCGATATAAGTCTGTGATGCTGAACAATAATAAGTGATACTTACCGAAGACTCTCACAACGAAACCCAAAGGGAATTGGCTCGTGAAGAGTGTGAGCATCCATGGCGCGGCGTAGAGAGCGGATATGTCCAGGGATTCTAGCTTCGCGTGTAGTTCTGGCTTGAATCTCGTTTGAAGCGCCCATAGAGGACAGACCCACTAGAGTACTGTCATTTTGGTTGTTCGGAGACGATTCCACCAAACCATCGCGGCGATCGCTGTGCTCTTATTGGCCGCTCAAGATCGCGTAACGCCTTTTTCTCTACGGTTATAGGCTCTGTAGTCTCTGTGACAGTGACGGCGCGTAACGCTAGTGCCTTTTTCTCTACGGTTATTGGCTCTACCGTTCCTGTGTGTGACGGTGATGTTAGTAAGTGACAAACCACTAAGTTTTTGCGGGCCTGGGTGGCCAACATTGTTTCTCTAGTGGGTCTGTTCTTTATGGAAGCGCCTGGAGGTTTCATCAACGAAGCTTTCTCCTTATTCGATACAATGTTACTTACCGAAGACTCTCACAACGAATCCCAAGGGGAATTGGCTCGTGAAGAGTGTGAGCATCCATGGCGCGGCGTAGAGGGCTGGTGATATGTCCAGGGATTCTAACTTGGCGTGCAGTTCTGGCTCGTGGTCTCTGAGAAGGCGGGAGAGCTGGTATAGCTGAAAAAAAGGGGGTCAAGGTAAGGCGTACTCTGTTGCAGGAATGTTGCAAAAATTCGCATTCGCATCCGCATCCGCATAAATCGATGCGGAGTTGATGCGGACGTGTAGCATTTCGCGACAAGAAAGAAAGTGGCGGGCCCGGCGAGTGGCGCGTATCGAGTGTCGACCAATAGGAAAGCAGTAATTTGGGTTTGGACTTCGGTAAATCGGTAACGGTGACGCGCCTCGCTGTTATTTTGTCGTGGTCGTGACAAGATCTGACGCGCAGTAGGTATTCTATCTTTTTACACTACCAAACTTACACGTAGGGTCGGGACACACGAAAAACACTGATGTAAAGCTTTTTGTGCCCTGGCAACCCTATTTACGGTCCATTCAGAATAACATTAGACTTTTAACCTACTTACATTTTTTTTTCTCAGAGATCCAAAGGTAAAACAGGAAATCATTATTGCAATAACACTTATGATTGTTTGTTATAATGCTCTCAAAACCAATGGTTTTACCATTTGCGGTGACACCTCGAGTAGACTTAAAAATGTGTGAGTAATTGACCGTTAAAGTCTAATGTTATCCTGAATAGACCATAGGTATAAGTGAGAGTTTGTGTGTATGTATACCAACATAACTTTTTTTCTGTCACAATTTAACTTCGTAAAACGTGTGTTTTGAAAAAAATACTCCCTGCCAAGTTTCTTGCGGCGCATTCTTGGCAATGATGGTCTTCACGAAGCGCTCTTTTGACCTACCTGAACTTGTAAAGCGCTCATATCCGGGAGGTATTGTTTCCGTAACCCACGACGAAACATCAGATGTCGGAGCAGTATGAATGCATCAGCCTCTTCCGTCTGTAATGGATAAAAGAGAGAACATAGGTGAAATCGCCATGGTTTTGCCTATGTAACATTTTCTGCTCTGCCTACACCATTTGGATTTGCCAGCGTGGTGTTATGTGATGGTAATGATAATTTTTGCGATAGTAATGATAATGATGGGGATGGCAAAGATGAGTATGGTAATGATAAAAATAATGGTAGGGTAACGGCACCAGTTATGGACGGTTTAAGCTGACAAGCACCAGTGATGGACACTTCATTCATAATTTAAAGACCATAGAGTTGTGAATTGATTGTTGTAAAACAAATGACTTTTCCTTAGTGGGTAGTAAATAAAAGTCATTGTCCATTACTGGTTCTTTGTCCATTACCGGTGACTTTACCCTAATGATAATGTTGATGTTGATGATGGTAATGATAACGTTGATGATGGTTATGATAATGTTGATAATGGTATTGACAATGCTGGGGACAATAATGATAATTTTGAGAATGGTAATGATAATGATAGTGATGATAACTACGATAATGCTAATAATTTAAAACCCTCACATGAAGCAATAACACTCCGGCCACAAAACTCAGCCCATGGCAGTAGCCCACGGCTGGGTCCAACAAGGAGTATGCCTTCAGGATGTTGTACAACGCTAACTGGCCGACCGTCACTATTATACCTCTTACATTTGTTATCTAAAATTATGCTAGAAGTGGCCACGAAGCGTGAAGTAGTCATGATGGTTTTGTCTGTCACGTTTTGTGTGTTCTGGCTACCCCATTTGGGAATACAGGCGTGATTTTAAGTATGTATGTATGTATGGCAATGATATAGAGGATGGTAATGATAATGTTGAGGATGGTAATAATAATGATGTGGCTGGTAAGGATAATGTCAAAGGTAGTAATGATAATGATAATGATGAAGATGTTAATGATAATGTCCGAAATGGTAGCGATCATGATAATGTTGGGGACAATAATGATCGTAACGATAAAGATGGATAAAATAATGATAACTATACTGATAATAGTAACTAAAATCCCTTACGTGCAGCAGCAACACTCCGGCCACAAAACTCAGCCCCTGGCAGTAGCCCACAGCTGGGTCTAACAGGGAATATGCCTTCAGGATGTTGTACAACGCTAACTGGCCCGGCCCCAACGCCGATGCGAAGTATGAGTGCTGGGGGAAAGTGCGACCTGCGAAACAAAAACTTGAGCATTAAGGTAAATGTACCAATGCTCGACACTGACCCAATACACGGCACTTGCAACTTTATGTCATAGTAAGACAGGTGATGGATGGGTGTCGTCTACTGGGCATTGAGGCGTCGAGCATTGGTACCTTACCATTCCGTACGTAGTTACAAAAAACGAGATAAAAATATAAATTACTAGCTTTCCGCCCGCGACTTCGTTCGTGTAAATTTTGGATTTTGGGGTCGTAGGTTTTTGAGCCTATTCATTACAAACAAACAAAGTTTTCCTCTTCATAATATTAGTGTAGATGTAGATATCTAAACACAAATATTTAATAGAATCCTTTTATTTTCAAAATGCCTATGTTACTCGTGGATAATGTGGCTTTCGAATGGTGCAAGAATTTTTAAAAATGGTCCAGTAGTTACTGAGCCTATTCATTACAACCAAACAAACAAACAAACAAACAAAGTTTTCCTCTTTATAATATTAGTGTAGATTAAAACGAAAGTATTGGAATCCCTAGTAAGCTGTCACTTAATAGAACTGAAGTTATCATAGATTATTTAACAGAGTGTATTCTTTGACGTATTTTCAATGTTTCATTCAAACATGTTTTCAAACTCAATAAGAGAAATTAATGACCTTTTTTTTTATTATTGTAAATTGACTCCTTATAATAGGCCAATTAACCCTATTTCTGCTTTACTCGTATTTTTGTAACACGTTGTATATTCAGCCCCTACACATGTTCCGTTACTTCTGTTCAAAACTTCAATGCTAATAACCTAACCAACAAAAAAATCATTTACGATTCAAGCTTTTTTTGCCGACTGTACTTTTCGCCAATAGTACTTCATTGTCATCCACCCTAGATTATGTGCACCAGATTTCAAATCAATCAGACTAGAACCGTTGAAGAGTTCCCTCCATCGGAGACAGTCCCGACTGGGCCACTGCCGGAATATTGTATTGCCATCCGATTTACACAAGTGTACAAAATTTCAACACAATCGGTCTATTGGAAGTGATTCAAATCTTCCTCGCAAGATTTGTAAACATCCAAACATACATACAAAACGGAAGTTAAATAAAAACTTGTAAAAATAATACTTTGTTTTTTTTTTCATTTACTACAGTTCTGAATACGTCCCATTACATTTTACTCTTATTGACATCTAGTGTGAGAAAGTTGAACTACATAGTTGTATCAACATGAACCTACATGAGTACTTTTGCTACTAGCCAGCAGATGGAATATCACGAAGTGGGGTATATTAAATACCCCCTCACCCCGCAAAATGTCACGTGCTTTTTATAAGGAAATCTAGTTACTACCTGTCCTCTTTGTTTCTGCTTTAAGATTAGTAAACATACAAACATACATACATACAAAAGTGAAGTTAAATAAAAGCTTGTAAAAATTATTCCATAACGTTTTTCTCTCACTCATCACTCACCTAAATCAATAAGTATGGCGTGCTGATGCTTCGTAAGTCCCGCCAACAGCGCTTTATACGACATCTGGTAGTTGGGGAACTGTTTCGCGTCGGGCGGAGGCGAGCGGAGGCAGGCTTGCTCCGCTAAGAAGTACCAGACGCCTCCGCGGGTCATACGGGGCACGCCTGAAATCATGAATAATATTAGGGGGCGTCCATAAATTACGTGAGGTGTTTTAGGGGGGGAGGGGGTCGAGTCAAATCTCATCTAATCTCACGTTGGGGGGAGAGGGGGTCTCGGCAAATATCACGCAATTTTTTTCTCGTTTGAAACAAACAAAAAAACTACTATTTTGGTCCATTTAATCCAGATGCCTAAGGTCCTAAAAAGCGAAGAGAGTATGTGGATGGCGCTTTACATTTGACACTTCATGAGTGTATCTGAACAAAGAAAAATTTAAGTTTTTTTTTGTTACGTCCTCAGTTTATTTTTTATTTTCAAATAAATAGGTATGTTTTTTCTTTTTACAATAACATTTTGAAAAATCTCACGTGAGATTTGGGGGGTGGAGGAGGTGAATAAAATCTCACATCTCACCAGGGGGGGGGGAGGGTCAGAAAATTGGAAAAAACACCTCACGTAATTTATGGACGCCCCCTTATAGTTCAACTTGGTCTGTGGGCTATGAATAAGTGAGAAACACTTTGAAAATGTATGTAATTCTGTATTAGGGCCTGTACTATGATGTAGATTACCCGCAACATACGCCCGCGTCTTAGACACTACGATAGTTGACGCGGACGCCCGCCGCGTGCTCAGTGAGTACGACCTGTATTGTTCTGACCTTGAACTCTGTACATACTTGTCTTGTGCTGACCTTGAACTCTGTACACATCTGTCTTGTGCAGACCTAGAACTCTGTACCTACCTGTCTTGTGCTGACCTTGAACTCTGTACCCGCCTGTTTTGTGCTGACCTTGAACTCTGTACCCGCCTGTTTTGTGCTGACCTTGAACTCTGTATCTACCTGTTTCATTATGCTGACCTAGAACTATGTACCTATGTCTTGTCATCATCATTTCAGCCATAAGACCTACACTGCTGAACATAGGCCTCCCCTTTTTAGATTTCCATGAATACCTGTTGGAAGTGACCTGGATAAAGCGTCTTCCAGCGACTTTTATCAAGTCATCTGTCCATCTTGTTGGTGAACGTCCTACGCTGCGTTTGGTGGTCCGTGGTCTCCACTCACCTTGTATGACAGCCTGTGTCAGTATATGGCTGTCCATCTTGGCCACTCTATACCTACCTGCATTGTGCTGACCTTGAACTCTGCACCTATCTGTCTTGTGCTGACCTTGAACTCTGTACATATATCTTGTACTGACCTTGTATGACAGCCTGTGTCAGCATATGCCGGTCCACTTTGGCCACTGGTTGTAACCGGTCCCTGGAAGCCAGGAGTGAGTCCCACATGAGCACCACACCGGCGTCGCATGTCCCAAGCTCAGTATACTCTTTGAACTCTGTACCTACCTGTTTGTGCTGACCTTTAACTCTGTACTTAGGTGTTTTGTGTTGACCTTGAACTCTGTACCTACCTGTGTTGTGCTGACCTTGAACTCTGTACCTACCTGTTTTGTGTTGACCTTTAACTCTGTACCTACCTGTTTTGTGCTGCCCTTGACCTCTGTACCTGTCTTGTACTGACCTTGAATGACAGCCTGTGTCAGCATATGCCGGTCCACTTTAGCCACTGGCTGCAGCCGGTCTCTAGAGGCCAGGAGCGAGTCCCACATGAGCACCACACCGGCGTCGCATGTCCCAAGCTCAGTGTACTCCAGTTTTATTCTGCGGACTGCTGAGGATTCTTCGCTCTCTGAAAGACGAAAAAGAAGAGTCACTCGTCTATTTAAAAAAAAAACTGGCCAAGAGCGAGTCGGACTTGCGTTGAAACGTTCCATACTAAAAACTGAAAAACACGTTTTTGTATGGGAGCTCCGGCTCCCCATTAATTATTATTCTTATTTTGATTTTAGTATTTGCTGTCGTAATGACAATATCGTCGCCCGGCAGGCTATAGTACTAAAGCGACACTTTACCAACTTTACAGGAGAGCGATTTAAAGTATTTTTATTTAG
>BHDV01062784.1:0-21118 GCA_005406045.1 Adoxophyes honmai | reverse complement strand
GTCAAATTTACAGGACTAAAGCGCCAAAAAAAATATAAAAAATTGCTCCGATCGATTTGAAACCCAGCCAGTCTACGCAGAAAAAATCGCTGATTCTCGTGATGTAAATAACTCATTTTCGCCCAAAGTGTCGCTTTAGTACTATAGCCTGCCGAGCGACGAATGAACACATAATCTGTGAAAATTTTAATTGCCTAGCTATTGGTTCTTGAGATACAGCTCGCAGAATGGTGACCTCTAAAAACGGCCAAAATATCGCTTTTTTGTCTATGGGAGCCCTCCCTTGATTAGGTACTATTATTATTTTAATTTCAGTATTTGCTGTTATAGCGGCAACTGAAATACATCTTGGAAAATTCCAATGGCCTAGCCTTTACGATTCTTGAGATACAGTCCCGTTTTCACTCTTTGGGTACGGAACCCTAAAAATGAGATTCCTTTTTAAGTAAGGGCAGCCCAATTTTTTTTTTCTCTGTTTTTGTACGAACATCTTAATACGCCTTTAAAATACGCCCTGTGCTAGGGTTATTACTTTCTACATGCTTCAATTACTTTTGAATACGCCGTGTGCTATAAAAAATTGATTTATATTATAGCATATTATTTATACACTACACAATAAAATATGTTTACTCACGTTTCAACTTAGCGTTCTCCTTCTCCATCCGCACGAGCAGCACAGTCTGTTCGATGGCCATCTTCCAGAGCTGACGCAGTTCCTCTCGGCTCCTCCTTCCCGGTCGAGGAGTTGGAAGGTTCAGGAGACTTTGGGGTGTCAGCTCACCGACTAAGAGGAGAAGGAGGGGCACTCTTTTAAAAGCTTGCTAGTTAGAAGTATAAGATTATATATTATATTCCCTAATTTATTTATTTATAAAAAACCAGTAACATGTAACATAACAGTAATAATAACCACAGCGTTACAAATTGGCAAAAATAAAAGCAATAACTAAACTTAAATTACTACACTTTCATTCGCTCAACTATTTGTGATGATGATGACGGACCGATGTGAATTTTAATGTTGTTTGTTACATTTATGTAGGTGGGCCAATCAACTATTTTGTGTTGTTATTCTGTCCCGTAAGTCAGGGGACAACTGTGATAGAGTTGCTTAGAAAAAGGTTGTAATTTAGTTCTCGTTTTATGCTCACGAGATGCGCCATAAAGAAATGCGTACAACTGTAAAAAAAATCTTAACTTATAGCAGATTATATTCTAGAAAATCACAATTTTACTCGGTTAGTCAGGAGACGTAACCATGGCAACCAGGGACATAAAATAGTTGATCGACCCAGCTGTACTTGTTATTACAGACTGTTAAGCTATGCTATTGTTTAAATAAATAAATAAATTATCGGCTCGGTGTACGTCGATTTAGAATCGGGTCTTCTACGATAGCTCAACATGGTAAGGATGCTTACATAAAAACGCTTCTTGGGTACATTGTGTGTGTAAATAAATAAATAAACGGGTAGGTACGGATCGGTGTAGGGTCAACTTGCATAAAGAAACCGATACTGAAACCAGTTTCTTGATAATGGAGCGTATCAGTTAAATTAATATTATACATTCAAGTGATATTAGAAACTCCATTAGCGTGATGTAGGATTATTTAGTTCGGCTATTCGACGATAGATGGTGCTAGCACTACATTTGTACGTACGTACCTTCGCCTTGCACTTCAGCGGGCTGCAACACCTTTTCATAGATGGCCTGTCGCCACGTAGAATCCGGTTCGATGCCCGGCTCAGACGGCACTGGTCGGTTGTCACTCACTTTTAAGAAGCTGAAGCAAAATACAGCAACATACAATCACGCCTGTGTTCCCAAATAACGTAGGTTTGCAAAGATGGAAGAGGTACAATAGTGACAGGTTGCTAGCCTGCCGCTTAATTAACCTATTTCCTTAGTCTATTGCAGTAAAGCACACGACGCGCAAAAAGTCCGACGCAAATTGCATACAATCCACACAGACTTTTTGTGCGCCGCAGACTCGATCGCACAAAAAGTCTGTCGTCTGCGCTGCCCCTTCGGCGGAACAAAGTTCGCCGTGTGCTAGTTTTAACAATTGCAAGCCTCAAGGATTATTAAAATGAAGAAAATTAGAATAGAATAGACTTACATGTCCATCATGGGGGAGTTGACAATCTCTTCTTTTAAATCTTCTTCCTCTTCCTCTACTGGGGGAGTCATGTTCGAAGGCTTTGGGGAGGGGGGTGGATCTAAAAAAAGAGAACAGAGATAAAATTGGTGTAAATTGACAGGTTGCTAAACATAATGGATCAAACTGTATTGCTAAACATAATGGATTAAAAAGATACAGTCACCCGACATAGCGCGTTGCTTCCGATGATGGGTCAGGAATTAGCTCGAAACATGTCGAGCTTATCTCGATATAAAGACGTGAGTGTATCCGTTTTATTCCATGGAGTGAGTCTCATTACAGTTTTTTGTTTAAGATTGCTATTTTGTTAATAGTTAGCGAGTTTTCTTTATTTAATACGCTTTGCTATTATAACTGCCTTAAGAGGATAGGAGTCGCCTAACTTCTCCATACAAACGTAGTCCCCTGTTTTCTCCCTGAATAATGACATTAGAGCAAAAAAAAATTTTTCATTCAATTTTTATCTGTTGTTTTGCTTTTATCGATTTTCTAAATAAAAAAAATAAAAAAATTAGAATATCGATAAAAGCAAATCATAGGGGCATAGCCACAACAGATACAAATTTAATGAAGAAAATTTTTTTGCTCTAATGTCATTATTCAGGGAGAAAACAGGGGACTACGTTTGTATGGAGAAGTGGTGCAACTCCTATCCTCTTAAGTCTTTAGAAAAAAAAAAATGTTTTTGCCAAGTTTCTTGCGGCGTTCTTGGCAATTATGGTATTTACCTTTACGCAGCGCTTATAGACTCAAAAACAAGACGTGCAAAAGACCCCCATACCCATACGGCCTACTTGCATAAAAGCAATTTTTAATTTTTCACTTTTAATAAAACTCTTAATAATAACTCTTAATAATAACTTCACTTTTAATAATAACTTGGTGCCGGGTTAGAATAGCACCTCCCCCTTTCTTCCCGTGGGTGTCGTAAGAGTCGACTATGGGAAAGGGTTAGTGTATTGTGGGCGATGGGCTAGCAACCTGTCACTGCAATATCACGTTTAACCATCTGGTTACCTTGAAATCGCTAAATGTGGCACTGAATTTTTAAATTCATGTGCTCTGCCTACCCCTCTTGGGAATACAGGCGTGAGGATATGTATGTATATTTTTTTGTACCCAGAATCAAAAGCGCTTTCGATCCAAACTCCATTCATACAAATTCATTTTCAGACTAAGAAAAAAAGTAATGGAATACAATTTTTACCACTTTTTCGAAAATATAATTTTCATTTAGATTTTGTTGATGAAAATCCATAAAAATAAAAATACTGACCACTACTGCCGTTCCCGTATACGGCAGGCGACAGGGATTTACATCTACTTGTGTCTGGAGACAGTAATTCGGGCCCCGAAGTGTCGGATGCTGTGTCTACCGGCATCGGACTGGGCAGCGGGGAAGGCTCCTGTAAAGAGTGAGTGAGTGAGTGAGTGAGCGAGGGATTGAATGAATGAGTGAATGAGTGAGTGATCGACTGAGTGAGTGAGGGAATGGGTGAGTAAGTAAACAATTTATTGTACAAAGAAATTACAGAGACAGAGGGGAAACATAATTACTGAGACCGACAAAAATAGAGGCTGCAATGAACGGAGAGAGATAAAGATGTGCACCCATAATATAGTTGCACTATTTTTAACCGACTTCAAAAAAGGAGGAGGTTCTCAATTCGTCGGGATCTTTTTTTTGTGTGTTCGCTGATTACTCGAAGACGTCTGGACCGATTTGGAAAATTCTTTTTTTGTTTGAAAGGATATAGTTTCCAGGTGATCCCATTGTCAGCATATCTTGACCTGATGATGGAATATGAGGGAAATCGAGGGCAACCCTCAAATTTTATAGGCACAAGTAATGTTTTTAGTACATTTTTCAAAGCTACACCAGTATTTACGTTTGGCAGTAAAAAAAAATACTGAGCTGATGATGGAAGGTCAACTCCTTAATGCTTAGGAGTTAAAAGATAATTCTTTCCATACTGAATGCTTTATTTTATGCTGAAATTATAATTTCAGTAATTAGTCAGGCCTGCTGGTGATGGAAGGTCACCCTCATTAGACAAATGCTTTCAGTATAGCCCAAATTTGAAGTCGGTTTTTTTTGTTTAAAATTATTACTTGTATTTTGACTTGAATATTGTAGGTATGCGGCGCATTCTTGACAATGATGATTTTTCAAAAGTGTTGGTGGTTGGTGGTAAAAGTACTCTAAGGAGCCTATTTGTAAGCATAAAGTTTAGATTTTTTAATTTTACAATACCTTCTTGACATGTAGTATGCTGTCATCTCGACTGGCCTTCCTCTTGAGCAAGTGGTCGAACCCACTGGTAAGCGAGCGCCGAGCCTTCATGAATATGGTACTGCCTCCCAGGTATTGGTTCAGGAATTCCGATCTGAAAATGAAGTACAATAGTACCAAAACTAAAAGTCACATCAATGTACCTGCGCAGAATTCATTATTTGAATAGGTTTTTAGCTAATCATAATGCAGTGCCTTTGCGCGCGAAAATCTTTAACGGCCATTGGCTAATATACTGCGCGACGCCAGCAACTCCGGCGCCCGCCTTGCCTGGCGAGATGAGCGAGAAAGAAAGATTTCAACTATTTTTGCATATTCTACCTTATGCTTAAAGTTATAAGATTTACATTGAATTGGTCCTACATTAGATTTCATTCGGTATTTGTCTGCTCGTCTGCGCGGCCGAAGATTGCGAAGAAGATGTAACTTATATTTGTGGTACAACTGTATTAGGCTTGAAGAATAGTTGTAATACGTTTTTGTTAGCCTCTTGACTTCATCATAACAACTGTAAAATAACGTTGCTTCGAGCTGTTTGCCCCTATGTATGTGTATAGACCGGTCGCGGAGCACAGAGAAATTCGAGCGTTGACCCGCTGCCATCTATCTCTGTCACACGCGTTCAGTAATATTGCCCATATTAATATGACCAGCCATACTCAACAAAACAAAACACCTGTTTAAGTCGTTCAAGGCAATTGTAGTTTAATTGTCACTCAACAGATGGCGTTGTACGCCTTTCATACGTGGTAACGTTTGGTTACCTTGACAAGCCTAAGAGTTTCTAATATTTTTGTTTGTATCGAGATATTTTAGAGATTCGGGAGAGTTCGTATAGATTCAGATCGTTAGAGCTATCAAAGTAGAAACTGTATTAACTAACTGTATACCTACACTATAGAGTTTAGAGTGTAAGATTAAAATACTTGTTCAGTTGAACGGTGTTTTCTTCTACAATCCGGGATCCGGGAGTACAAGGTGCAGTTTCGTAAAACACCACTCTCTGATCCAACGTTTTAACGTGACGTATACACGACGAACCGGACGAATGGATAAAGATAACTAAAACATTTAAACTTGTTGTTTTGTAGAGTTCCGTCAAGTTTTTTGCTTTCCAAAAGTATTCTGTCACAAAAAGCTTGAGAATCGGTGCGTTATACAAATAAACTTCATTCTTTAGTCCTCACCTGTTCTCCGCAGTATCATGGACATGCCTCGTCTGCTTGGCTTCGCAGTGAGCCCGGAGGAGCATCATTAGGAATGCGTTGTGCTCACTGACCTGAATAGAAGGATGAGTCAAAGTCAATATACAAGGTGTAGCAAATCTCTTACGGGGTTTAAAGAGGATAGGAGTCGCGCCACTTCTCCATACAAACGTAGTCCCCTGTTTTCTCCGTGAATAATGACATTAGAGCAAATTTTTTTTTTACATTATACATATTTGTATCTGTTGTGGCTATGCCCCTACGATTTGCTTTTATTGATATTCTAAATAAAAAAAAATAAAAAAATAGAAAATCGATAAAAGCAAATCGTAGGAGCATAGCCACAACAGATACAAATTTAATGAAAAAAATGTTTTTGCTCTAATGTCATTATTCACGGAGAAAACAGGGGACTACGTTTGTATGGAGAAGTGGCGCGACTCCTATCCTCTTAAGTTAGTAGGTGTAATAGTGACAGGTTGCTAGCCTGTTGCCTGAAATATAAGTTTGTAAAAACTTGTACAATTTCCTTTTTTTTGCAATTTTCAGAAGTAAATAAATGTCCCAAATAAAATTCCATCCGCTATGTTATTTGGGTAAATATTTGGGCGTTCGAACCGCTGTCATTATTCTCAACACTTTATTATTAGATTTATTTAGAAATTAGTATAATAAGTGTGTCATATAGTGTGTATGTCTTGCAAATAGGTACACACTAGACTATTATATACACATTTCCAAAAGTATTTGATAAAAAAAGTGTTGAGAATAATGACAGCGGTTCAAACGCCTGAATATTTACCCATTTCCGACACTCAGTGTGGCGGTCACGGAATGGAATCATACAATTTGTATGAAAACTGGGTACAATATATATATTTTTTTCAATTTGTATAGTACTATCGAAAGCATCTATAAATTCTGAGTACAAAAAAAAATCTAAATGAGATAAAAAAAATGGACAACTATAACGAATGCCCCTCGGCCTGCCTGCAAAAATAAAATGTTGATTTGTATTTCAAGACTTACCTCGTACATGTGATTAGTACCTCCCTGGTACTTGGTGATTATCAGATCCTGTTCATCTTCTGGTAGCTGTTCTATGCGACGGAGGATGAAGGCATGGGTTTTCTTCTCGTTCATACCTGATATAGATAAAAATATACCTGTATGCAACGTGTTACAAGTACGGGTAAAAGCAGAAAGGGCAGCATTATAAGGAGGCAATTTACAATATTTGAAAAAAAAGTAAAAAAAGCCACTACTTTCTCTTATTGAGTTTACATACCTCTTTGGACAGGTTAGGTTAGAAGTTTAAAAAGGTTTTTTTTCGCGTTTACACTATACTATGCGCATTGCGCATCAAATATATGTCCCTAACACAGTATGAACAAAAATGTATGGCTAAATAAAGTTAAGCTATTGAAATAATGATGACTATGAGGAAACTACGAATGCTTATAAAAAATATGACTTCAAACTTTATGCCGATATAGATCCAAAAAGGAGAGGTGTTTTTCTACCCCGACACCACACAAGTGTTTATGTATGTATGTATTTTAATAAAATAAAGGTTTTACCTTCAACATCGTGGCAGAGCCGATGGTACCACAGCATAGGACAATGCTCGCAGGTCAAATTCGGTGATTTTTCACGAGACTTCTTTAGGATTTCAGCATGAGCCACGAACGCTTGCTTTATAGCTGAAACAAAGTTTACATTAACTCCAGGTGAAAATAAGTATAACATAATAATATTTTATACTTGATAATAATATCATGGGACAATTTACACTAATCACCTAGTCCCAAATTAAGAAAATTAATGCCTTTGCTATGGGTACTAGACTACGGGTAAACTTACATCTGCCCCGACCGGGAATCAAGCCCGAGACCTTAAGCTTCCGTCCGGTTCTCTAACCCCTAAGCTAACCGGCCGTCCAGTCTTAATATGCTATTTTTACATCAACATCGAATTAGTAAATTATGCGATATAGATATGCGAGCGAGTTAGACTATACCCGTCACTGTCTAAATGGCGACGTCAGAAAGTTACAGGTCAACTATCCCAAGCGTGTTGCTGTGTTAAGTCAGTGAACAGTTTCAGCTGAAATAGTTCTCCTCTTATCATTATTATCTTCTGTTTTTTCCTCAATGATAATTCTGAAGTGCATTAAATTTGAAACACTGGGAATATCCTAATTTCGACTGTTCCGCCGCGCGGAGCTCCTATTCCACTCACCGTTGACGAGCTCAGTCGCGACGGCATCGCTCTCGCACTTGAACACGTAAGCCGCGTAGGACTCGTTGGTCTCGCGGCAGACGAAGCCGCAATGGTCTCGGTTGACTCGTCCGAGGACACAGCTCGCTACGTCCTTGAAAGCGCGATGTAGTAATATCTGCTTTCTGTCGGGACTTATGAGACGGAGTTCGGAACGAGCGACCTGGAAGAGATGGGAGTCTCATACATATTTGTACTTCATACATACATACATACACAAAGTCTGTATTCCCAAATGGGGTGGGCAGAGCACAGGAAACGCTACGTTGATAAGACCATTTTACCAGACCAGACCAGAGTTTTAGTACATTTTTTTAAGTTTGTAGTAGGCAGGTTGCTAGCCTGTCGCCTAGAATATCTTTTAACCTTCCTTAATCGCCTTTTACAACATACACGACGGAAGATATGGAGAAATATTCTAAAACCGACACCACAAAATATGGTCATAGACTGAACATTAAACTAGGCCGTGAGAATCGCTGATCTTGAAAATTACGTCATTTTTCTAAATCGAATTTTGTTCGACATGTTTTGGGCTAATTCGTAGACCTTCATTTAGGAGCCGGGGCGGTTATTGCTGCCAAACGCGCACTGCACGTCACAGCTCTATTCGCGCGACTGACAGTCGCTAGTATGAAGGACTACGAATTAACCCGAAACATGTCGAGCTCGTCGACTCGAAAACGCGAGTTATCCATAATTTTCAAGACGGTCATAGATTTTAGTTTACAACCATAGGCTATGATAGGCAACGTTTCCGCAAGCTAGCCTACAGAATAACTATACTCAGTTAGCCAATAATTAATCTTACCTGAAACAACATAGTCCTGTTCTGTTCTGCAATAACTTGGGTTATAGGAGTCTTCAAACTAAGGGTACCAATAGAGGCCGATCTATCTCTCAGAAAAGACTTATTCTCAGGCATCGATGGTCTTCTATTATCCAAAGTTTTGCCTTTAACAATTCCTTCTTCAAAAGAAACGTTAGTAGAACTATCTGCTTTAGATAAAGCTTTTTCGTTTAAATTTAGCTTCAAATCCAATTTGTTTCTAGCGTTTTCTTTAAAAACTAGCGGATCTGCTTCTTTAAACGCAAGCGGGACTGCTTCGGATTTAAAATCTACTTTCTTTTCATTTGCTTCTCTGTCTGTAACTGCTTTCTCATTTTCTTCCTTGTCTACAAGTCCTTTCTTCTCATTCACTTCTCTATCTGCAAGAAAACTAGTTTGACAGAACTGCGTAATAGACGATGCCGTCTCAGATATGATGGATCTTAAATCTTCATTCTTTTCTTCATCTTCATTCACTGTTCCTAAATTTGGTACATTTAGGACTACGTCAGCTGTGTTCTTTCGTCCATTGGCCCGTTCTTTGGTGAACTTCTCAAATTCTTTGTCTACGTCAGTGTTGTCTGTCTTAACTATGTCTGGAAGGTTTTCTGTGGCCCATGGGTCTTTGTCTGGTTCTAGAGGAGTGTTAGAGAGAGACACACTGGTTTTCTTGTCTGGAGATTCTTTGCTTCTGTCGTTAAGGTTTTCTGTTGAGCCTGCGCTGTATATTGAGGTCTGTAATATAAATACATGTATAAACATCGGGCCTATGTTTTTAGATTTCCTTAGATTGTATTTAAGAAATAAAGAGGTGCACGAACTTAGCCCCACTATTTATAACATTGCTAAGTTAGGGCGGCCACATACACTCGGAATTCCTTTTCGGGATTTCGATTCGGACTATACATTCGTAATATCGAACGCAGTCAATCGATATAATCTATGAACCAACCACATACGAACAGTAGTTTTCCGTTAGAATTTTTTTGATTCAGAAATCCGTTTAGGGCGGCCACATACACTCGGAATTCCGTTTCGGAATATCCATTCGTAATATCGAACGCAGCCAATCGATATAATCTATGAACCAACCACATACGAACAGTAGTTTTTCGTTAGATTTTTTTTGATTCAGAAATCCGTTTAGGGCGGCCACATACACTCGGAATTCCGTTTCGGAATATCCATTCATAATATCGAACGCAGTCAATTTATATAAATCTAAGGACCAGCCACATACAAATACTAGTTTTCCGTACGAAATTAAACGTGATTCGGAATTCCGTATGTATTCAAAATCCCGCATTCGTAATCGAAACGTATTTGTGTGCTGTAATTACGGAATTTTGAATCGATATTGTTGAGCCACTTGCCACTGTTCGCAATTTAGACGTGCCATCAATGACCGATGTGACAGACTAAACGTCAGCTATTGGATTAGTATTACACGACCAAGTTAAAAACATAGGTAAGTGGCTCCACAATCCCTGTTCGCGATGGTACATGGTACTCACACCAGTGGAAGACAGGAGGCTGTGCCGACGCTGGTTCTTCGCCTTGTCGGCTTCATGTTGAGCGAATTTGACCAAAGCGTCATCTATCAGAGATTCTGGAACCTTCCGTTGGGAGATGCGGACTTTGCCTATGTAGAGTACCTGGAAAAAATGGGGATTTATAGAAACGATGATGGTCGAAGGTGACCGAACGTAAATAAGAATATGAAACGTGTTACAAAAATACGAGTAAAGCAGAAAGGGGTTTAAATGGCCCATTATAAGGAGTCAATTAAAAAAAAAATTGGAAAAATAAATAAAAGAAAAGCCGTTAATACCTCTTATTGAGTTTGCAAATCGTTTTGAATGAAAAAATGAAAATCCATCATAGAATTACACTTTGTTAAATAATCTAAAATAACTCTTCTCGCTGGAGTGTACTTAAACCGCAAAGTGAACCCTAGTAATAGCATTGGTCCGCCGATAGTTCACGCATTCGATGGCACTAGATGGCGTACCTCAAAGAAGTGGGAATCCGAGGGGGAGAGATCCGCACAGAGCGATGTGAGGGCTGACGCGTTACTCGTACTACGAAGTAGGGGGGACTGTTGTTCACCCGCTCTGTGAACAAAAAGATCTAGTAAGGCCAAATACATTTTATGCGACCAGACCACTCGACCGATCGTTGATCGACGCTATTGGTTGATGGTAGAATGGAATAGTGGGCGTCGATTGATAGTTTCTACCAGACCAATCGATCGATCATATATCGACGGCATGCATCGATGGTAAAATGTAATACCTAGTCGACGTCGATTAATTCTTTCTATCAGATCAATCGATTGATCATCAGTCGACGGCATGGATCGATGATAGAGTGAAATAGTCCAGCCGGGGTTTATCGATCAGGGTGCTTAGTGAAATCGAAACGGTCAAATCGATAACGATTTCGTTTGCGAATTAACGCGAAGAATGTATGGAGACGTGTCGACCGCGGCAGTTTTGCAAATGCTTGGAGGCACTGTCTCTATTTCCATACGATTCCAAACGAAACCACACCAGTGCGCTTTCGCGTTCACCTTGCGTCTTCCTCTGACGCATACCGTGCAACCACCAAACACAGCGCATGCTGCCAGCGCGTCTTCATTGAGGACGGATCTAGTTTCAACGCATCAAACGAGATCCGAACGCAACCTTGTAATCTTAAGAGGAAATATGCCGGTCGAGGGAATTGAAAAATAGGTATTTGCTAAATCTATTGCTGCCGCGCTGTGACCTGCCCAGACGACGTCGAGTGCGATAAGAACAACTACAGCTCGGACCGAAAATACCTATGAAAATTATTCAAAAACAACGTTTCGTAGTCCCCTGATTTCTTCTCCAAAACTTAACCGATTAAATATGTTTTTTCATTAAATGTTTCAAAAATGTCATAACTGTGTTTCTATGTTCTTATATTTTGATATAATTGTGTTAAAATTGGTTTCTAGAGGTTTGAACACAACGGAAAAAACTTACCAATTTTTCATGTTTTTGAAGGTTAATATCTCCTTCAATAATTCAATAAAGAAAAAAAGGAAAACATAGGAACATGCTAATATATCATTAGATTGTTGATGTAAAAAATCATTGTTCTACGGGTTATATCCAGCGAGGAATCAGGGGACTACGTTTCCATACAAAATATGACCGCTCCATTTCCTCTTAAGCACACGGGGTGATCGTGAAACGCGCGTCCACTGCGCGTATACGCAGATACAGACGCGTCATAAACGCTCTTACAGTGCTCGGCATTGCAAAAATTGACAGGTCAGAAGTCGTTTTAGGCCCTGCGGACTATCTGCGACGGACTTTTTAGCCCGTGAAAATAGAACCTATGGAATTATATGCAGTAACGCACACGACGCGCAAAAAGTCCGGCGCACAATGCATACAATCCTCGCAGGCTTTTTGTGCGCCGCAGACTCGATCGCACAAAAAGTCTGTCGTCTGCGCTGCGCCTTAGGCTCAATTCGCACCAGAAGAGCGGCGAAAGGCGGCGAAGCGGAGCTCAGTTTCAGTGTCATGTCAATGTCATGTCAGTGTCAATGAATTTTAACTTTATTTTCATTACAATAAGACTTATGAGCATGAGAAACTCCAACAAGGCGCGCGGATGCCCTCGGATCCGCGGGAATTCCAGCGAATTCCATAAACGAAGCCGTGCGACTGCGCGAATAGTCGCGGGAATGTCCGAGGATGCTCGAGCAGTCGCGCGCGGCCGCTGGCAGTATCCCGCCCAGAGATCTTAGACTTCCCGCGCATTCCAGCGACTTCCCGCGCATTCCAGCGACTTCTCGAGCAGTCGCAGGAAACCTCGCGCCTTCTCTACCGAGCGGGTCGCTGCGCTGCGCCGCCCTTCGCCGCTCTTCTGGTGTGAATTGAGTAGGGTTGCCACGAATATTCGGCCACTATTCGGTATTCGGCCTATTCGGCCACTTTTCTTACTATTCGGTATTCGGCCGAATAATACGTACTATTCGGCCGAATACCGAATACCTAATAATAGACTAAAAACACACCACATTACATGAGATTTGTATTTATTATCAAATTACGAGTACCTACAATACTTTAATTTAATAAATGAAATTTATCAGAGGTAAGTTGTAATGGATAAAAACAAGCTTTTTAGCATTTGATGGTAGCAAGCAATCGATTACGATTTTCATCCCTCGTAAATTATACCAGCTTCAGAAAACAACCTCTCACTATACACGCTACTCCCGAGGTTTGGGTATTTTTTTTTCGTTTGCTTATTTAATTTATTATTAAATTTGTCAACGTAGACGTAGACGTTGTAGACGTAGACGTTGTAGACGTGCACTCTATCAGCTGCCGTGGCGCGTAGCTCCACCTGATGGGTCACGGATTGGCCCGAAACATGTCGAGCTAATCTCGATATAAAATACGTGAGTAGATCCGTTTATTTCACTATTCGCGACTTGTTGTATTATCCTTTACACGCTCGGCAACCATGTACTTTGTGCCGAATGTTCGGCGGCCGAATATTCGGCGCTTCGGCCGACAGCGTGGCCGAATATTCGGTATTCGGTATTCGGCCAAATCTCTATTCGTGGCAACTCTAGAATTGAGCCTAGGTCGTGATTGGTTCGCATGATAATGATTGATCACGTTGATTTGTTGTTCGACTTGCCTCACGGTGCACAGCTGTCAATTTTGGCCAATTTAAATGCCGACCACTGTAGCTTCCTCCCCCACCGCCCCTTCGTACGCGCTTTAGACGCGTAGCCGTTTGTATCGTGTTTTACGCGTTTGAATTTGAATTTATACAAACGCAAAAATCGACATTAGCAGCTCAGACGATGCGAGTTTTTCACGCGCATTTTTTCACCCGTGTGGTGCCGGGTTAGAATAGCACCTCCCCCTTTCTTCCCGTGGGTGTCGTAAGAGTCGACTCTGGGAAAGGGTTGGTGTATTGTGGGCGATGGGCTAGCAACCTGTCACCACAATATCACGTTTGACCATCTGGTTACCCTGAATTTGCTAAACGTGGCGCTGGATTTTTGAATTCATGTGCTCTGCCTATCCCTCCTGGGAATACAGGCGTGATAATATGTATGTATGTATTTTTTCATACGCTGTCTGCTATGGGGCTTAATGTGTGTATTATTTTCATCCATACTAATATTATAAATGGGAAAGGGTCTTTGTTTGTTTGTCCGTCTTTCACGACTAAACGGGGCGACGGATGGACGTGATTTTTTGGGCGGAGATAGTTAAAAGGATGGAGAGTGACATAGGCTACTTTTTGTCTCTTCATAACCTCCCCCCCCCCTAAAATACTTCTTAACGCGAGCGCAGCCGCGTGTAAAAGTTAGTTTAAGTATATTCATGTATTACCATAAATGCTTGTGAATGTACTGACTACTGACTGTTTCTAAACGAAAAGACACCGCCATCGCGGAAACAATATTTTCGTACGCATATGCATGATTTCCACCAAACGGCCGGAGCCGGAAGTATTTTATGGTCTTTAAACGATACTGAACCTTACGGTCACTGTGTTTAAGTCTACATTACCGCGTACAAAAGCTAGGTGACGTACCTCGCCCGCGACCACGGAATACAAAAATAAGGTAATGTAGACAAAAACACAGTGACCGTAAGGTACAGTATCATTTAAAGACCATAAAATTCTTTCCGATTCCGGCCGTTTGGTGGAAATCATGCAATACTCTGTTTTTCAAAATAAATAACACTTATTGAATATTTGGTGCGAATGTCCGTCTATTTATAATCATTACTGACATTGGATAGGAGCCAAATAGCGGTGACTTTGGACCAAGCCGTCTAAAAACATCGACAAAACCGACCAAAATGGTTTGCAGAAAGGGCTCGATTATTAATATAAGTAATAATACTTTTATCATTAACACCGATTAACTAGAACCCCCCTTTTTACATATATCAAGACTATAATCCCAAATGGGGTAGGCAAAGCACACGAAAGGGTAGCTTAAAACTACGACTATTTCACTCTTCGTAAACACCCCTAGCATGTTTTCTAGTTTCAAGTTATTACGTACCCGTATTAAGTTACCCGTGTGGTGTCGGGTCTAGAATGGCACCTCTCCATTTCATCCGTGGATGTCGTAAGAGGCGACTAAGGAAATGGGTTTAGGTATTCTTTAGGCGACAGGCTAGCAACCTGTCACTATTATACTACCTCTTACATTTGTTTGCAAACCCAAAATAATGCTGGAAGTGGCTGCGAAGCTTGAAATAGTCATAATCATGGTTATGTCTATTTCGCGTTTCGTGTGCTCTGCCTACACCGTTTGGGAACAGGCGTGATTATATGTATGTATGTATGTAAGTTATTACGAGGTACAATAGTGACAGGTTGCCATCTTGTCGCCTAAGGGTGAAGTTACATTTGGGCCATTCCATTATCGCGGGTGCAACATTTTGGCTACTTTAATGCTGCATATTAATGAACTGAAAAGGGCTTTAAAAAAGATTATAGCTTCAAAACATACATTTTAACTTGATTTTATAGATCCATGTATAAAAATGTTTCTAATGTGTATCAAATAGCCATAAAACAGGTTTAAAACGCTATCGCGGGTGCAACGAAATCGGCCCTCCTCTCCAGATTTAAGTAAGAAAACACTTAAATCTCTTATTTCAGAGATATTAAGCGCTTTTTGTTATTTTATACTGAAAGCTGATAAACCATCAAGTACGGAAATATTTAAATAATCTTGGAAACCATTATAACCAATGATTTATTAACTTTTAAAAGCATCGCGGGTGCAACATTGGGCAGTTTTATGACGTCCCAAATCTCAGTGTTAATGTTTCCAAGTGTATTAACTTTATTAAATATAAATGAAGGTTCATAAACAATAATTTCATTAACACATTGTCCTGTGCGCTTGCTCAAATAAAATATACAAATATTTTGATTCAAAGTTTGACCTCACATGTCGTCTTCAGCGGAATGGCCCATTTATCAGCATCGAATCGCATTCAGCTGGATGATTTTAAACTCACTATACGCATGGCACGCGTAAGCAGCTATTCTCATCCGAAAGCATCTAATCTCACGCTTCTCATCTTGATTAAGCATTCTTCAGCATGAGAAGTGGATAGTTACACTTATAAGCATTTAATGCTGAAGCTGAATCGAAGCTGAAGGGTGAATTGATGCTGACGGATATCCATACAATAGTGCGTTTTTGTATGGCAAAATGCGATTCGATGCTGATAGATGTAACTTCACCCTAAAACATCCATTAGGTACATACGTCACGCCTGAATTCCCAAAAGGCGAAAACAAGCCACCGGAATGCTAGTTTAAAACCATGACTAGGTATTTCACGCCTCGTACCATCGCGAACAGGGATTGTTGAGCCACTTACCTATGTTTGGAACTTGGTCGTGTAATAATCCAATAGCTGACATCTAGTCGGTCACATCGGTCATTGATTACACGTCTAAATTGCGAACAGTGGCAAGTGGCTCAACAATCCCGGTTCGTGACTGTACCAATACTCGCATATTTTCTAGGTTTCGTCTTGAATTAAGTGATAGGTTGCTATCCTGTTCCCTAAAACATACCTGAACCTATTTCCTTAGTCACCTCTTACGACATTCGCGGAAGAAATGGAGAGGTGTTATTCTAAACCCGACACCACACGGCATAAAAATACGTGTCATTTTCAATCTGCGATAAGTAGTCGATTCAAAAGAGTATCGTTAGCACAATAGTACTTATAAATAACAAATATAATCAATCATAACTAAATCTTAGACATATTCATAAAATGTAGACACTTGTATGTAGATAATAAACTTGCGTTTTTTACTACACGGTATAAAACAAAATTGATGTCCCCATGTATACTTAGATCTTCACAACCTTCACAACTACGCAACGGATTTTAATGCTATTTTTTAATCATAACTCAATTTGGACATATTCATAAAATCCAGACACTTATATGGACATAATAAACTTGCAATAGTTATTACATATTACACATACATACATTCCAAATGGGGTAGGCAGAGCGTGACATAGACAAAACCATGACGACTGTTTCACGCTTCGCAGCCACTTCTAGCATAATTTTGGGCTTGAAATCAGATGGGTCTTCCTATCCCAACACATCCATTCGTTGGGAGGGGAAGACCTAGACGGACGTTCCGTGACCAAATCGCGGACGTTTTAGAAACAGGTCAGGTCAAGAGTACCCGAAATCGACGAGCATGTATGAAGAAACTAATGAACGTGGATGAAGCAAAAGAGGTATGTCAGGATCGTAGCAAGTGGAACAAAGTGGTCTCGGTCAGATGTTATTCTATCCCGACAACACACAGGTCACACAATACTTAAGTTGTAAACATACTTACTAAAAATACAGTCTTTAGGTACTGTTTTTCCGTAAGTATTTTCACTTGCTCTTTGGATGAAATAAGTATACCTATTGTTTACATCGTTCACAGCTTCCATTTTTACTAGTCACGTGTTGACTTGCCATTTTCACTTGAACTTGAAGAATTCATTGTTGAAATTACAAAACGGAGACAAAATAAATCGCGTATCGCTTTTTTGTATTAGGTATTTTTTCTTTACGGAAAAGTCCACGTGCTTTTTTTCAGCTTAAGTCTTTTTAACATATTTCAACACACAACTGTAGATTTTGAAAATATGAAATAATGTGCTCTGCCTACCCCTCTTGGGAATACAGGCGTGAGAATAATGTATGTATGTATGTATGTATGTACCGCCTCTTTTTTGGCCTGTAGCGCCCACAAGGGGGCGTTATCTTTTAGACCTTTAGGTACTTAAAAGATGGTAAACAATCTTGACATGTCTTTTTATTGAAATACACAGTCTAAAAATGAAAATCGTTACACTATACAATTTAATTATGAAAGTAAATGATTTTTTCATACCTAAATTGTAAAATGTAAAGATTTTGATTTATAAAGTGTACGTTTAAATAAAAAGACACCTCAAGATTGTTTACCATCTTTTAAGTACCTAAAGGTCTCTAGTATAGTTATCTCCCACTTTGGGAATCGATATGCTAAAATGATGATGACTAATTACCTACTGAAACTAATTCATGGTTAAAATAGAACAGCTAGTTTGTAATGTAGTCATTATAAATACATACAAGCATGTTTCCTCAAGTAAAGATGTTACAAATGAATCATAACTTCTGGTCTGCGAAGCCGACAGAATATAAACCTATGGAAGCCCGCGTTCCTGGTGACGTGGAGCGAGCTGGTGGCGGCCACAGACGACAGACTATCCACGCAGACTTTTTGTGCGCCGCAGACTTTTTTTAGCAAAAGACTTTTTGTGCGCCGTAGACTTTTTTTAGCAACTGACTTTTTGTACGCCGTAGACTTTTTTTAGCAACAGACTTTTTGTGCGCCGCAGACTTTTTGTTAGCTGCAGACTCGATCGCACAAAGTCTCTTTTTGTGCGCCGCAGACTAATAGTGCGCCGCAGACTAATAGTGCGACGCAGACTTTTTATTAGTTGCAGACTTTTTGTGTGCCGCAGACTTTTTGTCCGCCGCAAACTTTTTGTCCGCCGCAGACTTTTTTGTTTGCAGACTCGATCGCACAAAAAGTGCGCTGCGCTGCCTAAGTGATACTCACAAGTTACTACTGCAGTTCCCGGGCAGCGATATGGCAGGCGTCTGCCACGGCAACTCCTGGGTCTGCTGCTGGAACCCCGCGTTCCTGGTGACGTGGAACGAGCTGGTGGAGGACCTGGGGCTCGGCGCCCCGGGAGAAGGCTCTCGCGTCTAACCTGACCTGACCTGTTTCTAGAAGGGACCTAGACTTTTTGTTTGCCGCAGACTTTTTGTTTGATTGTGCGCCGCAGACTTTTTGTGCGCCGCAGACATTTTGTGCGCCGCAGACTTTTTGTGCGTCGCAGACTTTTTGTTAGCCAGACTTATTGTTAGTCGAAGACTTTTTGTGCTCCCATAACTTTTTGTTTCCTGCAGTCTTTTTGTGCGCCGCAGACTTTTGTTTACAGCAGACTTTTTGTTTAACGCAGACTTTTTGTTTGCGCAGACTTTTTAGACGCCGCAGACTTTTGTGCGCTGCAGACTTTTTGTGTGCCGCAGAGTTTTTGTTTACCGCAGACTTTTTGTGCGCCGCAGAGTTTTTGTTTGCCGCAGACTTTTTGTGCGCCGCAGAGTTTTTGTTTGCCGCAGATTTTTTGTGCGCCGCAGACTTTTTGTGCTTGCAGACTCGATTGCAGAAAAAGTGCGCTGGGATACTCACAAGTTACTACTGCAGTTCCCGGGCAGCGATATGGCAGGCGTCTGCCACGGCAACTCCTGGGTCTGCTGCTGGAAGCCCGCGTTCCTGGTGACGTGGAGCGAGCTGGTGGAAGACCTGGGGCTCGGCGCCCCGGGAGAAGGCTCCCGCATCTGACTGAAGAGATCCGTGACCTGAAAGAAGACATTGTGTTCTAGAAATCTCGAGTGTATGGATATACGTACGGTCAGGGACTTTAATTCATGAGCCACCAAAAAAAACCATTAAGATTTCCCTTGATAATTAATGGGACGTCACTATGACGTTTACTGTGAATTGATTCCATGGTGGCTCATGAATTAAAGTCCTTGACTGTACGTATGTACTCGTATATGTATGTACAAAGGTCGGCAATAAAGATGACAAGAATTCGCGCAATCGCTTTTTCTAGGTAAGGCTTAATGAATAGCATGTAAAGTTTTTTGTAAATAGATCGTAGGTATGTACAATATCTGTTATTTTAATTGTGTGGCAAATGATCTCCAGAAAGTGTGTGACAGTGTTTGTGTTCTAAAAATCTCGAGTGCAAGAATATACGTTCTAAAGGCCGGTTGCAGAGCACAGAGAAATTCGAGCGTTGGCGTTGACCCACTGCGACGCACTTGCTCAAGTGCGTACCATCGCGAACAGGGATTGTTGAGCCACTTACCTATGTTTGTAACTTGGTCGTGTAATAATAATCCAATAGCTGACATCTAGTCGGTCACATCGGTCATTGATTACACGTCTAAATTGCGAACAGTGGCAAGTGGCTCAACAATCCCTGTTCGAGACTGTACGGTAGCCATATTACTGCACGCGTGCGACAGAGATAGATAGCAGCGGGTCAACGCTCGATTTTGTCTGAGCTCCGCGACCGGAATTTGCAATGGTCGGAAATTAAGTTGGCAAGATGTTAAGTGGTGGGGATACGTTTGCGCATCACTTTTACGAGTAAACATTATCATCAGTTAAATGTGATCTCAGCTAGCAAACCTAGCTAAGAATCTAAGGCAATTGGCTTACATAATTTCCATATAAAAACAGCATCGAAATCGATCCACACGTTTGAGAGCTACGACGCCACAGACACACAGAGACAATGACGTCAAACTTATAACAGCCACTTTGCATCGCTCATTAAAAAGTAACCAATCATAACGAGTCCTATCGTCAATAATAGAGATGTGGAGATTAACGCCTAGTATTTTTACCGAGTATCGATTATTAATCACTTTTAAGTTTAAGAGTTACAGTGTGGTGTCGGGATCGAATAACACCTCTCCATTTCTTCCGTGGATGTCGTAAGAGGCGACTAAGGAAATAGGTTTAGGTACGCTTTAGACGACAGGCTAGCAACCTGTCACTATTATACCTCTTCTCTTTGTTTTCAAAACTATTTTTAAAGGTCCTGTGTGGTGTCGAGATCGAATAACACCTCTCCATTTCTTCCGTGGATGTCGTAAGAGGCGACTAAGGAAATAGGTTTAGGTGCGCTTTAGACGACAGGCTAGCAACCTGTCACTATTATACCTCTTCTCTTTGTTTTCAAAACTAAAATAAAATAACGCTAGAAGTGGCTGCGAAGCGTGAAATAGTCATAATCATGGTTTTGTCTATGTCACGTTTCGTATGATCGTGATTGTATGTATGTACAGTCAGGGATTTTAATTCATGAGCCACCATGTAAACTATTCAAAGAAAAAATAATTACGATTTCTCTTGATAATTAATGAGATGTGAAATATCACTATGACGTTTACTGTGAATTGATTCCATGGTGGCTCATGAATTAAAGTCAATGTAAAAATGTGCTAGAAGTGGCTGCAAAGAGTGTAATAGTCATAATCGTGGTTTTGTCTGTCAAGTTTCGTGTTCTCTGCCTACATTTGGGATCAGGAGTGATTGTATGTAAAAGTAACAACCGAGTACCGAGTAGCAACCGATCGCTTGCGCATCTCTACATCGTTATTAATATTTATGTTTACGCGGGACTTAATCACGGTATTTTTTAAT
>BHDV01062706.1:14617-121062 GCA_005406045.1 Adoxophyes honmai | reverse complement strand
CTCGATTTATTTAACGTGAGTTATCCGGTAATTTTCAACATGTCATCCTATTTTATTTGTACGATTGATTATTTACCTTTTTATCACGATTACTTCAGTCTACCGCTACCACGGTGACTAACGCAGCCGAAACTAAGTCCTGCTAAGTAATAAATATGAGTGAGAATCACGAAAGTTTAAAATCCAGAATCTTGTGTCGTCTGGACACCGTTGTCTAACTTCAGGCATGCGGGCGTCTGTAGGAAATCAATTGCGGCGCGCACCGGCATGCGCAGGAGTCTGGGAAACGGAGACGTCTTCGTTAGGATTCGTTCCGCGTTAATAAACCGCGGCGTTAATGGCGTGATAAATTGAAGGGGTATGGCGGGAATTTTGTGTTGGATTTTTGCTGTTTGCTTGCTTGCTTGCGGATAGCTCGTCGATGTAGCTTGGGCTACATAAACGCAAGCATTCTTGAATGTAGGAAACTGTTTTTCAAACTGTCACGTTTGCTAATTATAAGTTAGCGGGAATGTTTGTCTGCTAAAAAGACGTCGTGTCGACTTAACTAGTCGGTCTACTGTGCACGTACAATTCAATGACACGTCATGTATAATGTTTTTCTTTTCTGACCTTCACGAAACAGACTAACATTTGTACGGAAAATTCAGGACAATTAAGGGAAAACATATTCTCACTCTCATACTGAGAGGAGGCCTGTGCCCTCCAGTGGGACGTATATAGGCTGATGATGAATATTCTCACTATTTTATTTGCATAAAAAAAGTTGTAATTTTTACCTTTTGTGTGTGATTAAAAAATCATAGGCAAGCGTAGTTTATTTTTAAAACTACATAAACTTAAATAGTTAATTAAGTTTTTCAATGTTAATAATTATTTGACTATCCTAAGCTTGAGGTTTTTGCCACAACAACTTCTAGCCAACCAAAACATCCTTGTCCGTTTCAATTATCTTGCCCCGACCAATTGCGCCCGGGCAGGTATCCACGATCTCAAATTTATGACCAGCGCACCAAGGGAACATTCGAGCTAACAAGTGTAGCTTCGAAAGCGTCGGACAGTGTGTTTGCCACGCCTCGACGTATCATGTCCGGCTGTCGCCGTGTCCTGATGAATAACCTATTGTGGGTCCACTCTAGCTGGAAATTGTCAAGTGAAGAGAGTGTTGGGTGGTTTTCCATTAGCCACCCGTAACCGGCGTTGACGTCAACCGGCGCTGGGGATTCGTTTTTCCACTGCGCCGGTTGTCGATGCTGGTTTATGCCCGGTTCTCTGTTCGCTTCTTGCCCCCCTACCCAGCGCACTCACACACGCACACGGCTAAAATTCATATTTATACACAATGTAAATATAGTATTGCCGGGCCGGTTCTGGTTGTGCCTCGTTTGAGGAGAGGCGTCGCGTCACGTGTCGCGTGTGGCGTAGCGTCTTGTGGTGCGTGACGCTGCCCCGTGAAGCTCCGAATGCACTGACGGTGGAAGCGGAGCAGCGCGGTGCGGAGACGTCACGGTATTGGTTGTAATTGTAATATTCGAAATAAACGAGGGAGTGCGCACATTGCACCGGTAAATATGCGTTTGCTTACTACTCTGCTTCTGCCGTCTGTGCATTTTGTGCTTTAAGGAGACGCGGACCTTTGCATGTTCAGTGCAGTGTGGCATCTGGCCTGTGCGGAACGCTTAGACGCTTCACCATAAACGCTCTCATATAACGCCATAAGTAGTTCAATGCGTGTCGCGCCTCTACACGCGACGCTCGACGCCACGCGTCTCCTTAAACGAGGCCTAAAGCTAGCTACCCTGGCGACAGCGACTGTGCCTGTGGCGGCATACATTTTATACGTTTCTGCTCCCCCGGCTAATGGAAAAAAGCCCATTGTCACTTAGTATAGAGCTACGACCGAGTTTTGGCCGCTAAGAGCACTATTCTTATATTCTAGTGTTTTCGCTGACGGATGACATCGTACCATCAAAGTATTCGACACCTTTAAAACTTTTCACGGGAAATTATAATACGAACATACCGTAAGCAAATAGTAACTAATTTAAATACGGTTTGCATGCGGCGACGGCGGAAGTGTGCCATGGACGGTACATCTTTTATCCTAGATAGTAATTTCGCATACCTTACAGACTTGTCGACCCATCCAGAGACAAGTTTTTGTTAGTGAATATGCTAACATGCTAAGCCCACAGGTGGTCTAACGTCCTGAGCTGTAAACTGATAATTAAACGAATTACAATTCCCATGCAAACGCAGATAGTGGCAGTAAAAACTTTAATACTACAATTAATCCCTTCACTACCTCTCTAATGCGAAAAGACGTATCCGCCACGAATTGTCTGTAAACTTACGACGTTTTGCTTGACTAGGTCTCGGGCGATAGTAAAGCCTGTTCATTAGTTAAGAAATATATGTGCCCTTAGATGATTTTATAACTATCGTGAAAATATAAAATACGGATCGGAGGATTGGAACTGCCCGGGTTATAGCCAGTTTAGAGAGCGGCAAGATTTATGAATTACAATGTGATAAAGCTTGTTTAGGATAATTTAAGCTTCCCCTTGAAATATAAGTGTGCTGGATGTGACGTAATAGTTATTTTTATAATAAATGCCATTAGTATACGAGTGTACTATATTAAATTTTCATAAAGGATTAAGAGTATTTTGATGCCTATTTGTGTACAATTGCATATATAACTTTTCTATACACACATAGGTACATACATCACGCCTGTATTCACAAATGGGGCGGGTAGGGCACACGAAACGATACATAGACAAAACTATGACTATTTCAAATTTAGTGACCACATCTACCTAATTTTTTAGGTTTTAGATTGGCAGCTATAGACACGAAAGGTTTCTAGCCTGTCGCCTAAATCATACGCCAACCCTTGGTCGCCTCGTACAACATCCACGGCAAAAACGGAGAGATGATATCTAACCCAACACGGAAAATGATTTACGAGTATAATAATATTAATAATAACCGGTTCGATGCTACGTACGCTTTCAATCTCCCATTGTATCAATTGCCCGCCAATTCGTCCTCAAATCAAGATGTTTAGACGTCGGTCATTACGCATGGTTAGGGCCTCGGGTGTTCCTCAATCCATCAAATTACAAGCCGCCATTGCCTTAATATACCCCGCCCCTCTGAGGCTTTCAATAAGCCCGCGCCGCGGTGTTCAGGGCTGGTCAATTCAGTAACAGCTTAAAAATTATATTTTAGTTTTATGTAAGTACCTATAGCTATATCCAAGGGGAGGGGGAGCAGTTGCCCCCCTCTAGAGATCAAATGTCCGCAAAGCGACCTAAGTCCTAAGACCGAGCTAGCAATTGACTAGGTACCTTACCTAATAATAATACATACATACATACATACATAACGTCACACCTCTTTCCCACAGGGGTAGGCAGAGACTACATTGTTCCACTCGCTGCAATCCTGACATACCTACCTACTTCTTTTGCTTCATCCACATTCATTAATCTTCTCATACATACATGCTCGTCGGTTTCGGGTATTCTTGACCTGACCTGTTTCTAAAACGTCCGCGATTTGGTCACGGAACGACCGTCTAGGTCTTCTCCTCTCACTGCACCCATCCACATTCCCCGTATAAAGTTTAGTAAACCTTCTTTCATCCATCCTCTCTATATGACCAAACCAACTAAGCATACTTCTTTCTATCCTATTCACTATATTATCTACTTTCACCCCAGCTCTTTCCCTTACCACACTATTTCTTATTCTGTCTTTCAGTGACACATCTTCCATATTAATAATACTCCTTAGTATTGCCCCCTTGCCCCCTTTAGTCATAAGCTGGCTGTCTGTATCTATAGTCTACATACATCACGCCTGTATTCCCAAATGGGGTAGGCAGTTCAAGCATATTTTCAGTTTTTAAGTTACAATAGTGACTTGGTGCTAGTCTGTTGCCTAAAGCATAACTTAACCTATTTCCTTAGTCGCCTCTTACGATATTTTATCCCACACGTACATACATATTTTAACGAAAAAAAAAAAATGTATAGAGAATTGTAGTAGCTAAGTATTGTCCAACATCCTAGTGTGTGTCTCGCTTTTAACCACTTATTGCATTGCCATTGTTGATCTTTCTATCTTTTTATAATAATAAGATTTAGTGGCAATGGCAACCCTGGTGTCGATAGAGGATAATTACATGCGTGCGCGCACCGCCAGCGGATTTGTGCAGTTTGCATTGTGGGATTGTCTAGATCCCAGAATCTGAATGTAGGGCGTCTTGTTCTTATTTGCTCCTTATGCCTTAGGCTGATTTTGTCTTAGAATATAATATTGTCTGTGCTAAATATTAAACACTGGATTGAAAACACTCCTAAATGGCTTTCGTAAATTAAATTTGGACGAGTGAATTAGATGAAATATATATTCGTTTGTCGCTATATACGACATCCATGGGAGAATTGAGTACCGGTTTGAGCCTTTTCATGAGTGGCATATTGCTTTGATTAAAATATAGTACCTATAGAATGTCACAGTTCTTGGAAATTAGTACAAAGTGGCATAGATATCAAATTCTATGACTTTACTACTAAGGGCTGATTTAACCAAATGAGAATAAAATCTAGTTTCAGAATAAGTCGCTCTTACCACCTTTTTTAACCGACTTCAAAAAGGAGGAGGTTCTCAATTCGACCTATTTTTTTTATTATTATTATTATTTTTTTTTTGTGTGTATGTTATTCGATATCTCGAAAACCTGTGGACAGATTTTCAAATTTTTTTTTTTAATCGAAAGGGTATAACTTGAAATTGGTCCCATTGGCACGACACCAGGATCTGATGATGGAATCTTGGAGAAATCGAGGAAACTCTTCAAATTTTATATGGAGATGTACGGCGTTTTCGGTAATTTGTCGATGAAGTCAAGATTTTACATTCAGTAAACAGAATACTTTCAAAATGTTGCTAATTTGAAGTCGGTTTTTTTTGTTTAAAACTATTTACATGAACAATTACAATACGGTACAAACATTTACAATACGGTAAAGTTAGATCGTTTATAATTTTATTATTAGAAAGCTAGATATTCTGGATCGGTGTTACTTAGGCAAGTTTATTGCTTAGCTATACATGCCAGTTCAGGTAAGTTGAATATCAAACATATATTTTATAACGTGGTTTTAATTACAAGATACAACTGATACTAGATCCAAGTTTGTTCCGAAAGATTTAATAATTCAGAAATTAAAATACTGAAGTATCCGTAGTTATTAAGAAAAAAACCGGCCAAATGCGAGTCGGACTCGCGCACGAAAGGTTCCGTACCAAAAACAGCCAAAGAAGCACGTATTTTGATTTTAGTATTTGTTTTTATAGCGGCAACAGCAATACATCATCTGTGAAAATTTTAACTCTCTAGCTGTCACTGATGAATTTAGAAAGTATGTCAGAATACAAGTGTATGGCACACTGTTGACTCTACCCACCCTGCAGGGAATAGGGCGTGATGTTTACTTATTTAGGTAACACCAGTATAAGAAACTCATTTATTATAGTGTTTCACAAGAATTAATTTCTTAGGTACACTGCTGCAATAACAAATTGTTACGAAAATTAATAGGAAAACCAATAAACTAAGAAAACAAGGAACGCTAGGTACATGGAGCAAACCATTACTATCTCACGTGTTGTGTTTACTTCTACCATATTTTGAAGGTTTTCAGTTGGCAGTTATAATAGTGACAGGTTGCTAGTCTGTCGCTTAAAATATACCTTGACCTATTTCTTTAGTCTTCTCTTACGACATCCAAGAAATGGAGAGATGATATTTTAAGCCTAAGATTGAGGAAAAACAAAACAATATACATCGGAGTAGACATCTATAAAGTAGCCACAGTCCGAATCTATCAAGAGAGAGATAAACTATCAAGAGGGCAATATTTTGTTATTATTATTAAATCGATAATCCTTTCGAAACTTGCTTAAACTAAATATAATTAAAAAACTCGCGGATAAGTATCGGGCAAATGAGCTCGACGTCGAGTTGTCAATGTGTTGTTCTTTATAATATTACGGCAATTTTGACACCTCCAGACCTAAAGAACAAAGCGGTTGGTATGCGACAAAAAAATAAATAGCATGCAAAGCATTCGATTTCTAAACTCGAGGTTTCAAATTTAAACAATAGTTGAAATTTTAATTACTTACTTAATTTATGTCGGTCGCCTGCGTCAGAGCGGCATTCGACAATAACATAAAACACCTGCATTCCGGCGCATTTACATACAAAGTTGCTTCTGAGCATTCAAATGTATGGTAATGTTAATTATGTAAATAGATTCGATATCCTTTTGCCTTTAAATTTTGACATCGGAAGGAAACTCGCTGTTAAATCTGTAAGTTATAGCGGGTAAAATCATTACTATAAAACGAAGTCGCTTTCCGCTGTCTATTTGCATGTTAAGTTTTGTTTATCTTCTGTAGAGAGCTGTACTTATACACCTGAAATTTTGAGGATTTTTTTTACATGTGGTAGCAGTCTTCTAAGAAGTACTCGGTTAATTTCTAAAGCGTGTCACACACTAAACAGATACGGTAAGATATTTGTTACTGAACAGATATCTGTCAATATCGCTCCCTAAACAATGCAATGAGCTAATACTAACAGCGCAGATTTACCGCCAAGTATCTGTTGACGCCGGCATATGGAAAAATGGCATTTATACGCAGATAAAATATTATCGTATATGCGTAGTCTGTGACGAGTTTAATAGGTAATAATAATTATCACCCGTTAGCAGTGGTGAAAATTCATTCAACTCATTCCTTAAATTATTAATATCATCATGTATCACTGATGACGACGTGTCCACTAGTAGAGGCATTGAAGAAAATAAAACTTGGTCTCAATCTCCGTATTAGATATCAAACATGTTTTATCCAAAATGGTTTAATGATGACATCTTGATCAGCTTTCAATAGTAATAGTAAGCAAGTCATTATACTCCGTACTGTAGTAGTAACGAAATAATTATGCAGATACATTCTAAATCGACATGATCGGCCCGTTATCGAGGCTATCAATCGTGCGCGCGCGTCGGTTCTCACAAAACAAATGACAGTCTGTAGAAACTTTGTAAACAAATGATTGATTCAAAGTGTTAATCAGGAATCGCGTATAAGCGTAATCGTCTAAGAGCTTGTTCCCACTATGTCGGATGTCAGGCCGATTTTTTACCGGGTGTCGGCGCCTCTGTTCACACTAGTGGGTAGTCAGCCACGGCAATGTGAATGCGCGAATCCGACGCGCGAGAGAGGGGTTGACCTCTCATCCAATATAATGTGAACAGCGCGGCCGACACGATTTTTACCGGCGTGTGGGCTGACAAAATGCTCGACATTTCATGTCGGATCCGACACAAAATCGTTGTCGATCGTGTGAGAACAGCTTCATATATAATGTTCTGCGACACCCCGATAAAAAATCGGCCCGACATCCGACGTAGTGGGAACAAGCTCTAACGATCAAGCTTACTGTCGGCAAAACAATTTACTTAGCCAATAAGTGAGGCTTGATTGTGATTGATCGTTCGCATCTAACTAGTTTGTAATTGGACGTAACTGCATGCAAAACAAGTGGCTAACTGTTTACATTATGCTGTCAGTCCGTGGTTAACGCTTTACATTGTTGGCTGTCGTTCAGTGTCACATATTGTTAATGTATACCTACCTACGTAATGAAAACTTACCTATACCTTATAGGTTTAGGTAGGTAGTTAAAATTAAAACAATATAAACAATCTTGACATGTCTTTTTGTTGAAATACACAGTCTAAAAATGAAAATCGTTACACTATACAATTCAATTATGAAAGTAAATGATTTTTTCATACCTAAATTGTAAAATGTAAAGTTTCCGATGTATAAAGTGCACGTTTAAATAAAAAGACACGTCAAGATGTATAAAGTGCACGTTTAAATAAAAAGACACGTCAAGATTGTTTACATTGTTTTAACTACCTAAACAGATAAGGTATAGATGCTGTTTAATATATTTTTAAGACACCCTATTGTCGTTGAAGCTTGAGTAATATTGAAACAGAGTACGGTGTTTGGCTCTTAAATACTGTAGGTATCCTTATGTTCCATGTTCAATAAAACTTTTTGGAGTCTCTTAAAATGAAGACTGACTCTTGTTTTCGTTCTTAACATGTGCCCTTGATGAAGTTGTTCGGTCGGCGTATCTTACTGTTACTATAATAGTTATTTTTCTCTGGATCTTTGTCTGTAACTGCTATTTTTTTCTGGAAACAATAAATGCATTCTAGAAAAATTAGACTACAAACTTTAAACTTTCGTTAAAACACTTTGTCTGTGATTTTTGTTTGCTTAGAATCGAATTAACACTTATTATCTACTACTTTAAAAATATCAACTGAAGTAGGATTGCTTCCACTACCCCTCTACTTCTAGCCCTTTGCCCAATTCCCTTCAGTACCTAACCTCAAACATGTAGCATAGTTTCCAAACAGGTCGTAACTACTTGCTATAGTTTTAGAGACGCCGTTTTTACCGGCGCGGGTTAGCACCGCCGTGTCCCAACAAATCGTCGGCTTTCACCAGCAAATGTCCTACGAAATTGCCATCGTGATCCCGCTGGATATAAAGCAGGCTAGACGCCTTTATGATCCAGTAATAGCGTGCTAAGACAATGCTATGTGATGCGATCTAATCGGTAATATACTATAGCATAACAAAGGGGCCGTTCAATGGGATGATTTGAGCTAGGGTTCCCGGAAAAATCAAAAGACAGGAGAAATGTCCGGGTTTCAATGGAAAAACTTGAGATTTTAGACTGTTTGAGATTTCTTTCTCAAAAATGTATTATTGTCGTTTTATACATTGTAGATCTAGCTCAAGTGTTGCAAGAAGATTATTATGTTTGTTTTACTTGGATAAAATAAATAGGTATTGATTTTATATGTTCAATTGTTACCAAAAGAATATTATTTTTAGTTGCTTTAACTTTTATTTAATTATCCTGAGATATCACGCGATTTGCTAAATCCGACAACAATCCTGACAAAGTAAATAAAATCTCAAATCTCAGAATAAATTCTGAGATATGGTAACCCTATTTTGAGCCGATGTAAGAGCGGCACAAACATTACAAGAACAGGATTCATAAATGCAACATTCTGAAAATCCTAGATCCCTTTTAATTATCAGTAATTTTATTACAGATACTAAATTTTATGTCCTTTTTAAGACTGCGAGACTACTGTACACGCACTATCTGAGGTTCCGCCGGCGTTGGCTTTAATTTAATATAAAATTTATTAACAATTTATTGCCATTCGTGCTCTCGTGATCACAAGTTTCAAATGTACAAGAAACCTATTCGGTTTTTATTAACATTACCAGTACATTGCATACTGATGGTATTATAATTGGATTTTCATGTTCAACTTGCTGATTTCTGCGGCTGGCTTTTCTCTCGTAAATTTAGATTTACAGTTGCTGCTTGATTATAGTCGACGACATTTAACCGTAATATAAAAATGGTTTTAATGTGATAGTGGAATTATATATTGCTATATTAGATTAGAATATGCGAAGATACGAACGATTCCTATTTATTCAAATTACATGGGTCAATCAACTATTTAATGTCTCTTATTGCCATTGAATGCATGTGCTCTGCCTACCCCTCTTGGGAATACGGGCGTGAGGGTATGTATGTATGTATGTATTGCCATGGAGACGCTACTTGAGTAACCCAGTAAAATTCTGATTTTATAGGATATAGTCAGATTTTTACAGTTATGAACACATTTCTATAGATCCCATATCCTGCCTGAGCATGAACCAGGAGTCATATTACAACCTTTTTCTAAGCACTCGTCTTCTGACTTACGGGCCAAAAATAATGGTCACACCCACATGTCCAATCAAAAAGCAATTCACAGAAAAATCAACAACAGACGAAGCAAATAAACTGGTAACACATTGAAATTGAATTCTTGAATGACTCTCTGGTATACTCTAGTCTATTCGGTCCTGTCGTCTCCGCTCGCTTTTCCAAAACAAACAGCACTTAATCAAACCAAGCCGCCTATATTCACCATCTCGTGACCCGCAGCCTGTAACAATGGCAAAGTGCCCGTGGCCCACTGACTGACTACCGTACCTCTAGTTACCGGAATCGTCCGGTATCGCCGTAGGTGTGAACGGTACACGGCTGCGTGATCGCGCCCTGGGCGTCTAAATTAACTAGCTTTGGCCCGCGACTTCTTCGCGCTTAAATGTTGGATGGCAATTGAGAAATCTTTCATACTAACTTTGCGTCCCCCTATTACGTACATTTTTGAATACTGAATTTCATTCGAATAATTTCACAGACGGCAAAGTTTCATGGTAACTTTACACCCATCACACAATTTTCAGAAATCCTTTCTTAGCGCTCCCCTGCCCTGCGTTATAAGGCGATGAGTATATTTTCACTATGCGAACGAAGGCGACAGCTTGTCACTATTGTTCCTGACTGATGACTTGGAACCTAAGCGAAGCGTATGATCGTCATGGTTTTAACTGTGGCGTTTCATGTGCTCTGCCTACCCTGTTTGGGAGCAGGCGTGATTTATGTACTTATGTATGATGACTAGCAAGAACTTTTTTTAAAATTATTTATTCTTAGGTACATTATGTGTTCTTGTGTATCGTATTATTCCGGTGACCCTACTCCGAATGTATTGCACTGAACTGGCGTGATATGCTGTCGTTACATCGGTACACTTTCTAGTCGTGGCACCGCCGTGATTTAGGTGGAATTTGATATAAATTGGTCCACGTATCGTAACAACATAAATACAACTGATATATTAACGACGAGACACATTAAATAGGCACGCGTGCAGATAAGTGCCAAATAACTGACCAAATAACTGTTTCCAACGAGGTATTCTATTTTCGGATTTAAAACGTACCTACTCCTTTGTTCGTATTTTCATCAAAATGTTGATGTTGACTCGATCACTAAGACTACATTATTCTTGTTTGATTGAATCCATCCTGAAGCTCCTAACATACAGACAGTGGAAGCGCAGCTTTATTTTCCGGTCGGTGCTTTGTTTGCGTTCTTTCGTTTGATTTCGAAAATTACAATCGACACCGTGACGCCACTGCGCCGCGCCACCCGCTTCCTCTGTCAATGTGTTTGGAGCATCGCAATACTGAACATACTCATATATTATACTGATTTAAGTAAGCTGTGACAATGAAATACGAACCATGCCGAGACAATCGTCGCGCAAAATGCTGATGACAATAAACTTGATAACTCTGTGGAACCTTAACGAGACAAACGTACGAATTTATTAACACCATTGATACTGTATAAGACCCAGCAGAATCTGCAGAATCCTATTACGTTCTTTACTCACGCCGTTCAGACCAATAATTTCCTATTAACATTCAATGCCATCGACGTATATTTTGCTACCAGATATCTTATTACTGAATATCTTCCCGTAATACCAGTACTATTTATTAGATTGAGTCGTGAGAGCCGGTGCGCGGTAGCCGGTGAATAAACATATAGATGTAGCCTGCGGTCGATTCAATACAGTAACGGTATTTGGCTAGTCTTTATTCGCCATTTCTAATCAGGAAACATGCGTGTTTCGTGAAGATTGTTACTTGTTTCATGTAACGAAGCCGACGATTGGCTTTATCGAATTTCTGATGAGCTTCCGAGTTTTGGTGAGTCTATCAAAGTGTATACGTGGTTAATAGAGCGATGGAAGTTGTAACAAAGTTGTAATTGCTGAAGCGCCAAGTTTTGTGCGGCATTTGCATGAGTCAACTTGCCGTGTGTTCAAGTCAAGTTGACTTAATTTTTCAGGGTTAATTTTTTAATTACCCGGGTGGTCTCGGGTTTAGAATATTACCTAAGGAAAACAGGTCAAGATATGTTTTATGTGACAGGCTAGCAAGCTGTCGCAGTTGTACTCTGTCGTCTAAATTGAAAGCTAAAAATTTGCTAGAAGAGGGTACGACGCGTGAAGTGGTCGTGGTTTTTTCTGTATGGCATTTCGTATGCTCTGTCTATCCCATTCGAAAAAACAAACGTAATGTATGTATGAACTTTATTAATTTAAAATGCAGCGCGAGGATTATGCATTTTACGATTAAAAGCTTTATCTGTAAAGCCTCGGATACATTAGGGGACAAATGTGCCGCGACACGTGTCGCGTAACGTGTCGAGCGAAGTAGCACGATGTTGCCGGACTTCGCGCGACTTATATCCGCGTATATACACGTGTCGTGGCACATTTGTCCCCTAATGAAACCGAGGCTTAAAGCAATTTTTATTGAGTTTTACTTAGCTCATTGTTTCCTAACCTGTGGTCCGCGGACCCCTGGGGGTCCGCGAGCATATGTTTGGGGGTCCGCGGTCCCATACGCATCTATCTTACTTAGAGCATTAACAAAAATAAATAAATTAACTAAGCCAAATATCTCGTAATTATTAAGCTCGTCACACATTAAGCAGATACGGTAAGATATCTGTTACAGAACATATATCTGTCAATATCGCTCCCTATACAATTTCAATGAGCTACCACACACTGCGCAGATTTACCGTCAGGTATTTTTTGACATCGAGATATGGAAAAATGGCATTTATACGCAGATCAAATATTATCGTATATGCGTAGTCTGTGATGGGCTTTATGCTTACTGAGCAACGCAAGCGCGCCGGGAACAGTTTCTGACTTAGTTGCAAAAACGCAGCACCAACCTTCTCATTAATGTTTTTTCGCTTATTTTAAATAAATAAATGTTTTTCTACGAAAAAGTTTGTTTTTAACTCAGGGGTCCTTGGCATTATGCTTGATTTCCTTGGGGTCCGCGGCTGAAGAAGGTTAGGAACCGCTGACTTAGCTAGACCATCCGGAATACCACATCTGATGCATTCCCAAAGCGGCCTTTCGAATACAACAAATGAGCCCGTATTCCCAACAGGAATGTACCTAGCATTTCTTAATTAGCTAACTCAGCCCATATATGATGCATCGCCCACCATCCCGTACTAACGATTGATTAAATTGCACTCGCAACCATCCTGACCGTACATAATAACCTGCATAATGCGCAATGGTTTATTACTCTATTACACAATCCTTATTTATAGCCCGCAATGCCACGGGCCGGTGCGTTTTTTGTGCGAATAAATCTTGAGATGGCACCTGTTATTGCTGATTGAGAATCCTTGATGATGGTATAATGGCAGTGAGTCATGTGCGTGTTTTTGAATTTGAAGATGCAAGAATAAGTTTGTTTCTTCGAATCATTTCAGTATTGTTAATCATTATAAAATATGGAACACTAATCATAAACTGCTTTCGTTCGAAAAAAATAACTCGGAATGTTTTTTACGTTATATGAATAAAATTCTATGACGCTACTTCTCCGAGTCTCTATAACGATTATTATACCTGCAAATAATAAATTAAAAGATGATCGCGTGAAATATTTTAACGCAAACGGCAAAGTTTCTTGCGGGTGAATTATAAACGCTTTACGATGGCAACAAATATTGTCAGTTTATGTCAGGGTTGCCATACCATTCTATATTTTAATGGCTCCTTTTAATGATACAAATTTATAAGTGCTTAATGGCAGATAAACGCTGATTAATCGACTATAACTTAGAGTACCAACAATAGCGCATTTTATATTTTGTTCTTTAACTCGTTTTATACACGATAGGTAGTTGATCCGTTGGAAACATTGTTCGACATTGTTTGCACTGCAAATTCTACGATTAGTGGCATAAGTGTAAGTTTTATTAGCATTTTAGATTTTGTTCTAATAAGTATTTTAAAATACCTCTTTTGTTTCAGATTGCCCACGTCCTCATGTAGACCTTGATGATGTTGTGGTGTTAATGGGTGAGTTTTTTTTTTAGCTTAGCGGTTAAGTTTATATTCTTTTCACCGAATGGGACACATTTGTGTTGCTCGAAAACTGTTCTTTATGTAGGGTGAAATGAAATTGGTGGTGCAAAATTAGTGGTTTTAGCCAGTTAATGCTCCACAGTATAGTGCATTATTTCCAACTGTTATATTAGTCTGATAAAATTTAGGTTATTCATACTATGGCGAAATTAAATCACAACCTCAATGCATGGATACCTCAAATGTAATTTTAATTAGTTAATGTTCACCCTGTATTTTTCTTTGTAGTTCTTCTGCAACACTCCCTTAATTTAAAAACCTTAAAAATTCGAATCTCACCTATTTATTGCCAACCTTACCAATTCGCCAAACTCTTACCAAAACGGTACATGGCAGTCACCTGCCGAGTTTACTTTATTTACACACTCAATATGTGCATACGGATTTGATAGTTCACGGATACCTTGATGCTGTGTCACGAAACTTTAGTGCTGGTAAAGTCTCGAGTCGTTTGAGTCTAGAGCTAGAGTCCTTTTCAACGTGTCTGAGATTTGAAGTCTTTTACAGAGGCTTGTGTTCTCTGTAAAGGAATTGAGCTCTATAGTAATACTCAAGACAAGTGTTTTGCTTACACTGAAGACTTTAATGAACAACTATTTTCGGATTGGAACTCGATGACTTCCAAGCTTAACTTAGTAGTTTTTTTTAATCCAATATGTCTCCAATAGTGCAAAGTTGCTCGAGTTGAGGATAAAATACTAAATACCTAAACTCTATAAGGGCTCGACTCACGACTTAAAAGAAAAGTTTTCGAAGCCTTGATAATATGAATAGAGTTCTTAAATCCCCGTGTATTGTCGGGTTTAGAGTTTCTTCTCTCCACTCCTAATTAATAAATAAATTTCGTAAGCGGCGACTGAGATGAGGTTAAGGCGACAGATTGTACTTTTAAACTAAAAACCATAAAATATGCTAAACTAGCTACTGAACGTGAAATAGTCGCGGTTTTGTTTATGCAGTGTCTCTTTTGCTCTGTCTAACTAAACCAATTGGCGTGACGTATGTATATGTATGTTCTTAAAAAGTGGACTAAAAAAAACTCGAGTCTTTACAACACTAAAACAGACGCCATATCAGCCCGTAGCTCCTCAGATCGAGCACAGTGTTAACATCGCAAGTAGGTGGAAAGCGTGTCGCCAGCATTCTTGACTCCGCGCTATTCTGTTGCATAGATCGTGAGGCACGCCTGCATAATGCGAAAGCGCATCCGAGCCCTATTTTTTGCTGTACCGGGAGTGAATTTTAAATCGAACATGTCTCTATAAGAGGCTGTTCTGTTCCGTAAGGTCGGTACTAAGAGAGTTGGATCGAGCCGTGTGAAGATATTTGTGTGCTTTACTTTTGTCAGCTATTTCATTTTGAGGACTTTTTTAGTCTCCGCTTTCTTGTGGACAGCCAAAGGGAGGAAATTAGTGTTTCCAAAAGATATAGTATCCTATAGATTCCACTTCAAACAATGAATTAGTTGATTAGTTGAAGTAACGTGTAACTTGATTGTGTGTGTGTATATTTGTTAAATTTTCACGACCTAAAGGCGAGATCAATTTTGACGAAATTTTATAAAAAATGATGATACTTTAGCTTAAACAGGCTATTTTTTATCACGGAAAAATACACAGATCCCGTGGGATTTTGATAAAACAACTACACTAACGGATTTGAGAGCAATAGCTAGTATAGATTAAAAAGCAAAGATAAAATCCTACACGTAAACAAGAGGATCGTATCACATTCAAATGTATCGGTAGAAACACACACTGCCTGCGACTGTGGTAAGGGCACAATCTTGCATGTAACGGTAGCCAAGGCGGAATAATCGATGGATGCCGCTTTGTTTTTGAAATTGAGAGGTTTTGCGATCGTGATGTTGATGCGCCTCTTTCTGCTTGCTTTATACGAGACCTCTTGTATTGGAAAAGGTAAATTGATTCTGCGGTTTCCGTGGATTTCGCTTAAGCGTTTGGGCATGTTGGATCACTAGGCTTCTCAGAGGCGTGGTGTGGTTTTTGCCGCTTACGTAGATGACTTATTGGTTTTGTGCTAACGTCTAGGGATAAGTTTTCGTCTTAGTTGTTTATGTAAGGCTATAACTGGTTGGGTATGAAATTGAAATTATAATTGCCAATTCGCTGGAATGGCTTAAGCTTAACGCCTATAGAGAGAGGTAGATTGTGGATTTGTCTACATTCTCTACGTATCTTAAGGTGAATATCACAGCTGTATTGCAATTGAATGTTGTCTCGCGGCCAACATTGTCACAGAGGCGCGTAGAATCTTTACCGACTTTCCAGTACAAGAGCGCAAATGTTTTTGAAGCCACAAACGTGCAGTGCTGGTGCCCATTTCAATATCGCCGTCACGATAGCAAACGGTCATTGTTTATTCGTTCCTGTAGATTTTAAGTTATACGTTACCGCGGCCCCGCCCGCCGCCACACCCCCGGTATCTATCCAGCTATCTCACCGTGCGATATTATGAACATTATTAATCTTTTGTGTGGGGAATTAAATTGGCTGGAATTGATAGGGCGTTGGTTGTATTTTGTTTTGATGTTCTATTGTTTTTCTTTGTTAGTTTGTAAGGGCGGGCTGGTGTTTGATTTGTGATTCAGGGGGAATTGAGATCACTTTGTTTTGTAGTAGTTGTTACGGGCACTGTCTTAATGAAAATGGTTCATAGTGTCAATAAGACGTTGTAAAGCCCCTTTTGGTTTATGATTTGCAATTTTTATATGTTGTGCATTAAGTAACAAACAAGTTTTTTTTGTGTATGCATAAAAACGACATTTCCTCACTCTTAGTGGAATAAAATGGAAACACTCACGTCTTTCTGTGAAGATTAGTTCGACATGATGATGGGTCACGAATTGACTCGAAACATATCGAGCTAATCCGGATATAAAGGTGTGACCCGTTTTCTTAACTATGTACGAGTCTCACAGTAGCTTTACGTTTAGATATTCTCACTAGAATTATGTAAGTACAAACATTAAAATTAGTTTGTTTTTATTATACACTGGTCATCATTAACATCGACCCGTTGACATTCCAAACTATGTCGTTTCATATCAGATGAAACTAGTAAACAAGAACAGACTTGGCATATTGAAAACGCGTCGAGAGTCCCGTTTGACAGCTGGCGTTTGACGTTTCGGAAAAATAGCGCGCGCTGTCAGAACGGACTTGCTTGTCAAGGCGTTGTGTGGTCGGACCTTTGCCTTTTCCGTAACGGAAAGAATTAAAAAACAACCTGTGTGGTCGGATTGTTCTTGTGATGTTTTGTCAATCATATGAGTAGTTAAGTAAATTATGAATGTACCGACGAAAGTGGTAAGAGCTTTAAAAAAAATATCCGTGTGTCTTACTGGTTTTTTCACACGGACTAATGTCGAGGTTTTGAAGCGACACATGTTATCTGTTGTTCACCTATGAATAAATGAAGCGCTCTGTCAACTTTGGCTTTCAATGGAAGATTGAAGGAAATTCTTAACAGAGCTACCTATCCTGTTTTTTGCACTATTGCTCACAAGATTTCAAAGATCAGCGTTTAGAAGTACGTTTATGTTTTGTGGGCCGATTCTTGTGATGATTACTATATTTCTAAGCTCTTCCAGCCTTTACTATCAATTCGAATACATTTCTCATAGTTCGCGCGAGCACTCCAATTATTGTGGCTAGAGAAATCGAAGCTAATTGAAATCCAATACCATTAATAGGCCGGTGAGAAAATTTGTACCGAAGATTTGTTATTAAGATTACTGTGAGGTATGTTTTTTGGTATCAGATCTCGATTAGTCATTGGTAGGTATATTTAAAAACTATTTAAAACGTTCAATGTCATTGATGGTTTTTAAGTAACGCTTGTTTTGACACTGCTTTTTGTTTGTGAAAATTGCGTTAACCATATTAGGATGCGAATAAGGAAATAGGATATAGGATTCAGGTATGCTTTAGGCGACAGGTTAGCTAACTGTCACTACTATGCCTCTTTCATCAAAGTTTCAAAAATTATACTAAAAATGTCTACTATGCTTGTGTTTTGCCTACGTAACGCTTCGTGTGCTCTGTCCACCCCATTTGGGAATACTGGCGTGATACCTATGTACAGTCAGAGAAGTTGGATGTTTACCAGGTTGAAATACTTCTAAAATTGGCCTTATTACTATTTCCAGCCAGTTGCATGACATAAATACTCAATATTGAACTTCATGGTGAAGTTTGTCTTATAATGTGAATAAATTATGAAGGCGGTCAACCTGCTAAACCATAGAGGATAGAACCTATAGAGAAACAATGTTCGCAACCCCTGTCCGCAAATAGTTTGTTGATTTCAACATACTAAACGTCACCGTCACTGTCACAGAAACTGTACAGAGCCAATAACCGTAGAGAAAAAGGCACTAGCGTTACGCGCGATCTTGGACCGGCCAATAAGAGCACAGCGATCACTTCAATTGTTTTGCGGAATAATTTCCGAACAACCAAGATGACATTAGTACTCTATAGGTTCTATCCTCAATGTGCTAAACATTGAGATTCCCTGACTGTATGAAATCGTAATTGATTCGGCATTTCTCCGCGTAGCATGGGTGTGAAAGAAACATTTACTTGCAGCTCCGATATGTGCTTTTAATTGGTAAGTCAAGCAAGTTTTTCTCCCAGACGTATACTTACTTAGTAATGTAACGCTATTATAATTAATTATATAAAAGTAAAAGCAATGTTTATTCCCATAACTCGTTGCGGTCAGCTTTCATTTGAATCCATAATTGCAGGTTTTCCTTATTTTATTGCGTTTTTATTACATTTCATCTAGTGGCCAGTTTTAAGGTGTTCTTGAAGAGCTAGAGATAAACTGTTGAAGTGTTATAGGTGTGGTGGAAGTTTTCCATGAGAACCTAACCACGCCTCATAATGATGATTTAAACATAAAACTACTGTGAAACTCACTTAATAGTGAAATAAATTGGATACACTCCCGTCTTTATATTAAGATTAGCTCGACATGTTTGGCGCCGATTCCTGAACCATCATCGGGAGCAATGCGCCAGAGCTACGGATAAAGTAAATCTCGATATAACGACGTGAGTGTATCAATTTAATTTCACTATTCTGAAAGCTCATTAGGTAAAAGAACAATGGGTAGACCTACAAGGTGGAAAGATGATGCTAAAGGTCCAAACTGGACGCACGTAGCTAAAGACAGTCAAATGAGTTTCACTTGAAGAGGCCTGCACCCATTCCGAGGATCCGGTAGACTAATTAAATTAAGAGGATCTATATCTGTGGATCCCTAACGTTTTTTGCATTCCCTAAAGTTTGATGTCATAATTACCATTTGTCCTATCAATCATATGCCATATCTTTAGTTGTCCTAAACAATTTATTTCAGGAACGATTGATTGATGCATGGTCATAAAATAAACCTAACCTAACCCAGCTTCATTTCAAACCTATTTGTTTTCTATCTATTTTCGAATTATGGAAAATGGTTGTTATTGCAATTGGTCGTTAGGGCTAATGCCCATTACGACAAAGCAGAGCATATAATGTTATGGATCTCGAGGGAGACTCAATAAGAGACGTGTACACAGCCGTTTTTTTCACTTAGACGATTTATCCAGATTGTACCATCTATGAAGCTGGCAGTTTTGGCCACTTGCATTTAACATCACGATTAGTGTCTATTACTGATCGCACACTGGTCCCGTTCTCCCGTTATGTCCATCGTGTGTCGTTACACGTAATCGCCCATTGTTCGAGGCTTGATAAATTTACAGACGACAATGTAACAATGTACAAATGCCATGTAGTCACTAAGGACTTTAGCTAAGTCTGTGGCTCATTTAGAAGCGGAGGATGTATCGAACATTAAATTGGATCCTCATGTTCTGTAGGGCCTTTTCTCAATCAATGGCTTTTTTTTCACATTCACATACATACATACATATTCTCACGCCTGTATTCCCAAGAGGGGTAGGCAGAGCACATGAATTCAAAAATTCAGTGCCACGTTTAGCAAATTCAGGGTAACCAGATGGTTAAACGTGATATCGCGGTGACAGGTTGCTAGCCCATCGCCCACAATACACTAACCCTTTCCCATAGTCGACTCTTACGACACCCACGGGAAGAAAGGGGGAGGTGCTATTCTAACCCGGCACCACACGGGCTTTCTTTTCCTCGTCACGAAATTCGTGGAGCGTTGCCATTTGCCATAGCAAACGTAGTAAATATTTCTTTTGTCGATTAATGCAATGTCACTATGACGTTTACAGTAAATAGGTTGTGTGGTGGGCTAGGAATCAATTCGTTTGACCGAACTTACGTATGGTGTACGCCAACGAACAGCGTTATTGTCGTTTCGACAAAACATAGAACGAATATAGGCGTGATTGTATATTATGTTGTTGTAAGGCAAAACGGGGACTTTTTTTCTGACAACACCTTTTGACTAAAATCACATATGTGTGTCGTGTATCTAACGTTGGCCACAACAGTAAACAAAAGACCAACCTTAATCGAAACAGCGACCACCCAAAACACTCGGACCTTAGAGGTTGGTCCCTGTATTGAAATAGGAGCATTAGACGAATGCCCATCATTTGTACTGGTCAGCCGCTCGCCAGAGGGCCGGCGGCCGCTTTGAACACCTCTGCTACTTTGAAGTAAACATCGCTTTTAAATGATTGAGAAGTGTTTGTCTTGAAGTCTGTAAGTTAAGACAACGCGAACCACCATTTGTTTTAGATGTTGGTGGTTGGAGAAGTGTAATGGAGCGATATTTTGTACATTTTTGAAATTGATCGGTAAGTTTGAAAGCCATTTAACCCCCGTAGGTTTCGCCCAGTGACACTGACAAAGATTCGAAGGAATTTTAACTCACATTTGAGGTAATTAGTGGTTGGCAATAAACATGGCAAGATTTTAATTGAGGGGAGGGGTTATGGGACTTTTAAGTAAAAGCGATACGAACTTACCGACCACTATACCCGAATTAGGTCCGACTTTGAGTGATGGCAGTGAGTGCGTAATGAGTGTTGATCTGGTTTTTGTGGTTGTACAATATTGTACATAGTTAGTTCTATTTATTAAACTGGTTTATAGTTTATGTGGTTGATATAAAGCTCTATTTCCTCCACCAACGATCCGTTATTACCATAATTTACGAGTTTCATTCGTTTATGCATTTTCATCAAACATTTATTCTCAAAACTTTAAGGAAACACTCTGCAATTAATATATTCAAAGCCCAAGGGGAACTTTTGTCGGTTGATCGTCTTATCGTATTAGAAATTCTCTACCAAATTACCCGTTAACACCTCACGAACAATCTTAGAAACTCGACCTAAGCCCAGCGACAAATTATAAATGAGTTTACGAGTCCGCACTTAGCTGGCTAATCTTCTTATGAAACTGGGCCGTATCTTATGGGATGAACTGGACGTAATAACTGTAACAAATGGGAGAAATTGTGCTACGGGAGCCCCTATTAGTGGAGAGTCGAGTGGACGTAACAAGGACTTGTTGGATTTGTTCGAGCTCTATATAAACGATATTGTGATCGCGAGCTTTCTTGGCAAGGCGAGATGAACTATCTGTTATTTTCTCACACTTATAACATAGCGTGGTGTCGGGTTTTAGAAAGGGTGGTCGTCTTGTACGAGGCAATTAAGGTTTAGGTGTGTTTTAGGCGACAGACTAGCAATCTTCGAAATGTCAATGAAATGTGAAGGATTTGTGTATCGTTTCATGTGCTCTACCTACTCATTCGGGGAAACAGGCGTGAAGTATGTATCAGAGAGTGACTGGTATATTCTTAATTAGTGGGAGCCAATCGCGTTGTGCTGGACGTACAGTCTTCTAAAAAAAAACCATAACTAAGCGCTGTATGTTAGTCACTAAGTTTCCCATTCGGCATGGCCAGTCTAACTCTGTCGGCATTATTTATTGACAGGACTCAGTCCTAATCTTCCAAGCCAAGTTCCCCGGTCCGGCTAATCGCCTCAAGTATAACATTAATTAATTATGTCCACTGAATTACCGCCCGGCAATATTTTGTCACCCGCATACGCCCGTGACTTATCGGGAGCTATCGGCCATCGCACGGCATTTATCGTCATTACGTAGCCCTGTCCACTGTTTAATACTAATAAATGAACTCGTATTTCACTCGGGTAAACTAGGAGCGTCTTAGCGGCTTTCTCGAATGGTTGCTTGTTTGATCAAGCGGTAATCATAATCACACTAAGTCGCTCGCTTAGGCTAAGTTCACAGCTGTCTGGGAGACCCGTATGGGCTGTTGCTACGGGGGCCCAGAGCGGGAGCACAAATGAGGAACTAGACTAGAGCATCGTTTTGCAGCGACGCGGAGCGGATCCCGTGCGCACCAATCCGGGTCGCTGTGAAACGATGCTCTAGTTCAGTGGTTCTTAACCTTTTTGCCTGGCGACCCAAAATTCAAAAATATTAGAAGCCCGCGACCCAATCAAACATTACAAACAACTGAAATGCAGTGATTGCGATTTGTTTTCCAAAGTCCCGCGGGTCCTGCGACCCATCTCGATATGGCCCGCGACCCAAATTTGGGTCGCGACCCGAGGTTAAGAAACGATGCCTAGTTCCTCATTTGTGCTCCCGCTCCGGGCGCCCGTAGTAACAGTCCGCACGGGTTTTCTGAACAGCTGTGAACCAACCCTTGCATTGCCGCATTTCCTAACTACGTCGATTGACGAACGTCGTCTTAACACTAGCTAGATTGTCCGCCGACCACCGTCACTTAATCTGTGACAGCTGCCGCTCGCCGCATACGGCCGACTACCGTGTTCTTTACACTTGCGGTCAACGAATGCAGCATGCGTCGAGCGACTCACATGTGATTAGCGCTTTAGTCTTTATTTGGCGAAGTGCGATTGTTGCTTTACGTAATTTCCATTGCTTTGACATTCGCTCTCCTTTTTTCTAGTGCCATCGAGAATTAGACTGGATAGTATGGTTACCATGGTTATAGGTATGTTGTCCATTCTTAGAAGATTCAGTTCTTCATTTCACGACCAAACAGCACGAACGATGTTACTAGACAAATAACGTATAAAAGTATTCAATCTTGATCATGAGTAGAGTATGTCACCAACATTAATATCTGACACGTCCCACTGCCCCTAGTAATAGAGTCGTATCATATATTTGTGCAGCCATCTACCAAATTAGTCAATCAACTATTTTATGTCCCAGTAAAATTGTGATTTTCTAAAATAAGACCTATATTTCTACTTTTTAGGGTTCCGTACCTCAAAAGGAAAAAACGGAACCCTTATAGGATCACTTTGTTGTCCGTCTGTCCGTCCGTCCGTCCGTCTGTCAAGACCCTTTTTCTCAGGAACGCGTGGAGGTATGAAGCTGAAATTTATATCAATTACTCAGGTCTACTGTCCCTTGAGGCGCTGCGCAGACGACATTGTTTTGTACGATCGAGTCTGCGGAGCAATAAATTGTCTGAATGGCGCGGTGACAGCTTCCACGAAACTCTGAATGGAAATTCCTGGAAGCTGTCACCGCGCCATTCAGACAATTTATGGCTGCGCAGACTCGATCGCACAAAACTCTGACGTCTGCGCTGCGCCTGAAGCTGTGAAAAAATCAAACTTCTAAGCCAACGCAATCAAAAGATACAGCCGTTTATGCCGCAAATTTTCGACACTTGCAAGGGAATCAAAACCTACAGGGTGCTTCCCGTGAACTCAGAATCTTGAAATTTGGTACAAAGCAACGTCTTATAGCATAGATAAAGGAAAAATTACGAAAACCATAAATTTTTAGTTACATCACATAATATATATTTTTTTAATAATTTTAAACTTACTACCCATTTCCTCATAAACGCGTAGAGGTATTAAATTGAAATTCATACCAAATACTCAGGTCTATAATACCTTTAAGCTGTAACAAAATCAAACTTCTATGTCAACGCAATCAAAAGAAACAGCAATTTAAGCTGCATATTTTGAAACTCGCAAGCACTCGCAAGGGAATCAAAACCTAAAGGGTACTTCCAGTCGACCTAGAATCTTGAAATTTGGCATGAAGCAACGTTTTATAGCACACATAAAGGAAAAATTCCGAAAACCTTAAATTTTTAGTTACATTACAAAATATATATTTTTTAATAAATATAAACTTATTACTTTTTTCCTCATGAACGCGTAGAGCTATCTATAATAAAAATACCATAGTTATGACTCGATTGGCGTAATGAACGAACTTTGTAAACCTTGCAGGTTTGTACGGAACCCTCGGTGCGCGAGTCCGACTCGCACTTGGCCGGTTTTTTTTCTAAGCAACTCTATCAGTTATAATTATTTCAAACTGTAGTGATCTTCTATAACACAGCTGTCTCCCGAGTTACGGGACTGCTATAACAGTATAAAAAAGTATTGGCCCAAATATGTATAATAATGTAGGTACTAAATATTGGCACAGGAGACTGTGCTACACGTAGGCAGAGCACACGAAACGCTACATAGACAAATCTATGACTTTCACATGACTGTCGCCTAAAATATACCTTAACATATTTCCATAATCGCCTCTCACTACATCCGCTAAAAAATTGAGAGGTTTATTCTAAATCCCACACGGTAGACTGTACGAAAAATTATAAAAATGTTGAGGCATGTAAGTTCTCGTTCGTATGCAAATGAAGACCTTCATTTTTGTGTTTTCGCGCCTATAGATTGTGCGGATAAATGGGCGTCATTTGTTTCAACTGATTGGGCCGTTCAGGGGATGTAGCTCCTTGATTGTTTCCGAACCCTTCCAAGTAAGCATGAGAAATGCGGACTTTGCCGATAGCCAATCCAATCTGCGGTGTTTGATGCGTATAATATTTTTTCGGAGGCGAAGAGCCTTGTTTAAAAAAAAGTCTTAGTGTGCTGTCGTGTTTAGAATAAAACCTCTCCATTTCTCTCTAGCCGTGTAATGCGACTAAGGAAATAGGTTAAGGTTTATTTTATTCCCGTGTGGTGTCGGGTTAGAATAGCACCTCCCCCTTTCTTCCCGTGGGTGTCGTAAGAGTCGACTCTGGGAAAGGGTTAGTGTATTGTGGGCGATGGGCTAGCAACCTGTCACTGCAATATCACGTTTAACCATCTGGTTACCCTGAATTTGCTAAACGTGGCACTGGATTTTTGAATTCATGTGCTCTGCCTACCCCTCTTGGGAATAAAGGCGTGAGAATATGTATGTATGTATGTATTATTTTATTTTAGATAGGGTAGCATCAGTAGCAACCTGTCGCTATTATAACTGGCAACTTTAAATCTAAAAAATAATGCTAAAAGTGGCAATGAAACGTGAAACAGTTATGGTATTGTATATGTAGTAGTGTTTCGTGTGCCTGCCGAATTTATGGGAACACAGGCGTGATGTATGTATGTATAAAAAATGCTGAGATCTTTAAGCACCAAAATTCTAAATCTTAGGTATTAGTATACGTTGAGAGTGTTGAGACGTTGTAACTGAGCTTAAATCAAGAAAACTGTAGCTAATTATAACAGTTGAACATTAAAATAGTTACTATATTTTTGCCTTTTGAAATAGTTGAAATCGTGAAATTCCGACCTATCATCATTGTCTGAAAAAGATTCAAGTTCAACAGAAAACAGATCTATCGGTCGAAGACAATTTTCGTTGGCAATTTTATCAAAGAGTTGATAATAAAGTAACGAAGCTTGTGTACACAACGGGCAATTTAATAATCTCGCGCTACCCGTAACAATGTGCGCAATATTTTAAACCGTTTTTGCAATATTTCTCCTTTAGCCGCAACATTTGTATCCCGGCGTGGCGTCTAGGATTTATTTACAGGCAACATTATCTCCTCCCTTCAAAGTGACTAGCATACGATATGGGTGGACCTTATTCCATATTTTACGGGTAAACATATTGTGCGTAATAATTGGACGTGTCAGCCGTCAGGGTAATATGGTCGTATGTTATGCCAGGGGCCGGTGTCATTATGCCAATCCCGACAATTGAGTCGGCGCTTGCCCCCACGGCGGATGATCTACGACGTGTTATTATGAGGACGGCTCCTACTCGAATTAGCCTGCGGGCTGGCATAGTTCCTGGGTTTTGGTTGTTCCGAGGCAACGGTGTCTTATGGCTTTCACCGTGCACCAGAAACTAAAGTCATCCAAGATACTGTTGAGTTTCCATTCGGAGATTGAGGCGATAATTAAGAACATTATGTTGACTAAGATTGTAATCAGGATGTAGATGATTATGTTTTATGATTTAATAACTCATCCACATTGACAAATCGAGTAATAGTATAACAAACGAGTGTTGCCATCGATACCTCTCAATATTATTACCGCACGGGACAGGTTTGGTGCCTTCTACACCCACCGCCGTCTGCGTTTGATTAAGAGCGAGCTAATGAAATTAATAACCGTGGAACGCAAACTCTAGCGCCTCCTTCGTTCCTGACAAATGACCGAGTGTAATTTCACACGAGCCCGTAATAATATACCGCCGATGCCGGCTACGAACATCCTTTATGAATGAACCTGAACTTGCACAGATTTATAAACCTCAAAAACACGTTCGCATAAAACGGGTCTAAATTTATGCGATTTATCGCGTCAAAAGCGCACCGGTGCTTCAGCCAGAGATGAATAACTGCAATAGCAACACTGCAATTATACCTGGTGCAGTTAAGTTTCCCTTAAGCCGTGATATAGTGGCATCAGGCGGGCACATGCCTGTGTTTATCATGGTGCACTTGCCCGGCCGCGGACGGGACGCGCGGAAACGAGATCGTCGAGTCAGCGGCGCGGGCGCAGCGCCGATAAATCTGCCGCACTTAACTCGCAACCGGTAAATAACTATGGGATTTCCGCGTGCGAGAACGCGATGCGCCCAAGCATAAATCTGTGCCCGCATTGTGATATTGTGTTGCCATTATGGGACTCCGGGGAGGCTGGGCGACTCATAAATACAAGCTATATGTGAGCCTTTACAGCCGTCTTCTCACAAGGAATCCTTGACGGTCCCCGTTACCGTATCTCTATCCGCGACTTGCATTGACGTTGACAGTAGGTACGCTTGTGTTATCCAGTCCTCCATTTACAGTAACGTTTACATGTTCAAAATGGACAGGCCACGTCACGGTACTCTAACCAAGTAACCAGATGCCTTGCAAATTCTCCCACGGTAACATTGATTTACTATTAAATGGGAAATCTTGTGACCTTATAGCGTCTTTGAAGAGAAATTTCCGTGGCGCAAAATTCTTTCGAGAATATCTTTGGTCTCGTAAGCCATTTCTGTCATCGAGGCAACCTTTCGCACGTCCTAATAGGGCAGGCATGCGGCGGCGATCGCGCCGACGAGCGCGCGATACTACACGTGTTCCGGGCGAAATTACCATTATTATCGATCATCTTGCGCCGGCGCGTCGTAACGACCCTCAATAGGCGCGCGCAGGACTCGGCGAATCTTATCGGCGATGCTCGAACACTCCCGCGTCCCGGTCATCTAACAATTTGATGCTTGTTTGTTTTACTACAGCTGATTAGGCTGCTGGCGAGGTGAATGACACCACACAACCATGGTCACGCAACAGATGTGTTGCATCACAATATAGCCTATCTCAACGTCTGACTGGTCTGCGATCATAAGCTTCGCTTTAATCACGCGCCTTCTACGGAGCGAGCGCCCATCCCCGCAACAAGGCGATACCCCTCTTATTGCACACGTTTAGTGCTGTGCAGAAAATTGAATTGTAATTGCACTCTAAGCGAAATGCTAAATGGCCCATTCTTTCTTGATTGCACGTCATGCCGGTGTTCGCCGTCGGGTCGACCGTGCTTATGGCAATTATTGCATATTAACAGAATTGGTTTCGCCGCCCGTCCACGATTTATATTTTCATTAAATTATTGTTGTGCGTATGTGTTTTGTGATTAATGTTCTGCGTACGTTCGTTCGCTTATCTCGTTCTACGCGAATTATTGAGACAGCTTTGTTACCCTGTCGGTCTGACGGTAATTTTATTTACCGCCCATGAAATTGGATACAGAGAGCAAAAAGCTCATTTGCATTGGATATGTGCCAGTTCGTATGTCGATGATGTTTTCTCATTATGTTTTATCTTAGTTAACTAATTGAATGGAAAAAACATTGACTATATAAACTAAAACGTTTGGTGAAATCAGTTGTAGAAGCTCAAATATGCAACTAATTGCATACAATGCTATTTACGGTTGGAATTGCCTAGTAAATCTTGCATTCTCTGTCTGAACGCCACACCTAGCTATCCATATTAACAAGTAAACAAACGTTTAAGGGTATGGGAGAAATTAGAGTTACACTCGCTACCAACGTCGTTAAAAACATACACATAAATCCGTTGTCAATGTTCGCCTTATTGAAAATAGGTCTTTAGTCTTCACAGTGTATCAATAAAGTATAGATTATCAAGCAGGAACCATTTAGAAATGGTACGGATATTAAATGTTTGTCAGGTTTCTATTTATACCGTTTGAAGCGTGTCACTTTGTCACGAACGTTTGGCGGCAAGTAAATATTTAGTTTCAATCATTTGAATCATCGCTAGCTTAGAGATGTTTCTGATTTCCAATTCCAATGTATTTGAGTATGTACTTTAAGTTACGAGAAATAGATTACAAACAATGCATGAGACGTTACGTACTATCGAACCAGTTGACCAGCTATAGAACCTATTTCCAGTAAATCATTTACTTCAAGGGAAAATCCTTATTACGCTTATTTTGACAACGTCCAACTCTAACGGTGGTTTCGCGACTCCTTAGGCAGAATTTTTGGACGCTGGTTCATTATTCCCCTCTACTTATCATCTTTATAATGTTCAAAATGTAATTAGGTATAATAAATGACAGTCAAATAAGTTCAAATAAATAAGCTGGGCAAATTTCGTACCCCAACCGAAAAACCTGAAATGGTTTGAAATTTAGTTTATTAAAGCTACTGGACAAGGCTACATAAAGCCCTTTGCATCTTCTTTTGCCGTTAATTAGCCTGTGAAATACGAAATGCTAACTCCACCTTTATCCATATAATTGCACCTGCTGCGGATGCCTATGTTGCCCTTAGATCAGTTTACGCTATTTATGTTATTGATAATTCAACACGACCAACTCCGCGCCGACATAAATCGCATTATCGGCTCCGATGCGATCCCGTTGTTTGCTCTAAAGTTGCAAAGCTCTTGCGTGCTGCCACAGTGCACAGAGGCAGTACGTCGTTCAATCAGTGAACTGATTGTTAAGTAAGTGAACATAAAGTGTGTTAGGGTAAGACGGTCGAGTGCGCCCTCAAAAACGCATACCTGTAGACCAGCCGGCGTAGCACGTCAAGGCACTAATCGTGTCGCGCGTGTGTTAGACTATATCTGTCACTGTAACTAGTACGTCAGAAAAAAAATGGTCGAGCTAAGCCTACAGAAGAGAGGCCAAGTTAGAAGTACTCGAAACCGACGACTGAATGTAAAAGGAAGCTAGTGAAGTATAGCGGCAATACAATATCAATTACTTTTTACAAATTAAACGCTTTTATTTAGTTTCACATGTCCCGGTGTTTGTTTGTATATAAACAAATAAATTGCTAAGGTTAAATTTAATCCACCTTCCAGTTACCGATTGAGCTGACATTTTGTACACTTACGTAAGTTGGATGACAATAGACCGGGATAGCGTCTCGGCAGGAGGTAACTGTTAAACTGTTGGTACGATTGTCTTGAAAGCTATACCTATCTATAAGATAGCAAATGGGATTACAATTTTTGTATCGTAATTTAAGCGTTTCATTCAGTATGTCACACGCACTTTTAATCTGTGCACTGTCGCCGCCGCATGCGCAGCTAGTTCCGATTTCAAATACGAATTATTTTACACACAGCAGTCGTGTATGCTTTGACCTTTACACGGCTCCCTGTAACTCGTTCATGAGTGGGCAGCCGGCGGGCCTAAGATGACGCTTTTGTTCTGGTAGATCTATTTATTGATATTTTTATGTTGCAAAACTAAATTATTAGCGTCAACACACATCTAACTAACATCATCTACGATGACGCGTTCAAAAATCCGACGAATTTCATCCTCAAATGATGACTATGATGATTTAAATGAACGCGGATGAGTAAAGCTATTGTTTTAGTTCATTGACATTGACATGAACATGCGTAAAGTAATACCTAATTCAATAAATCAAACAAGCGTTAATTGTAATTTTTGACTGCGACAGGATGTCGGATTGGATCTGTTTAATAAGCGAGGTGACCAAAGAATTGAAAATAAAAGGTATAAATGAAAAAGAAACATTCTTGCCATCGTTTTCATACACTAGTAACCCACATACATACATACATATACTCACGCCTGTATTCCCATGAGGGGTAGGCAGAGCACATGGATTCAAAAATCCAGTGCCACGTCTAGCAAATTCAGGGTAACCAGATGATTAAACGTGATATTGCGGTGACAGGTTGCTAGCCCATCGCCCACAATACACTAACCCTTTCCCAGAGTCGACTCTTACGATACCCACGGGAAGAAAGGGGGAGGTGCTATTTTAACCCGGCACCACACGGTTAGTAACCCACGTGTTTCATTAGTTAGATTTCCACGAAAGACAAACAAAAATTTACACATCCATCCAAACAAACATTCGCATTTATTATATTAGTGGCATTACGCAACAAAAACTTAATAGTAAGGTGGCAAGACGATTAAAAAACGATAAAGTCACCATAACGTGTCCACAGAGCGCATTTTTTTTCAAAACCCTTTACACTGCATCAATGTCAATATAATTGTACTAAACATAGCGCCATTTTAAGCCCCCAGATCCCGGTGCGAAAGTAAATAAATGTGTCTGCCTTATTTACTGGCGCCGTTCCTTCTATGTTTTATGGTCTCCGCAGCATTGGTAGGATGTTTCTGGCAAGGGGATGCCGATGAATATGTTTGCTTTATAATTTCTAGACCTCCATTGACCTCTTACTGTCGAACGTCTTATTTTATTAGGGCAGCGGGATTAGAATGCGATCATTATCAATGATATGATAACTAGTGTGTCATAAGAGGCGAGTAGGGAATTTAATTTAGATGTATTTTAGGCGACAGGCTGGCAATTTGTCATTATTGTACCTCGTAACTTAAAACCTAATAGTGTCGAAGTGGCTGCGAAACGTGAAATAGTCATGGTTTTGACAATGTAGCGTTACGTGTGCTCTGCCTAGCTCGTTTGGGAATACAGGCGTGATGTGTTTAAGTATGTATGTAACAGTTTATTAAGTTGCTGTTGCTGGGCGCAGAGCTCCTATCATAATGAGAGGGCTTTTAGACTATTGTTCCTATGCGATTCCTATGGTATGAAAAATTTAATATCCGCTAAGAAAAAATGGTAAGACACTTGTTTTAGTTATCATCAACATGAAAAAAGTTAACATCGTACCCAATTTTGTTAATTAAACTCTTACTGCGAATACGCGTCGTCTGCAATTACTTTAATCTTAATCTTGATAACACTCCGCCTAAGATTAATTTATCTGACATCAAATTCCTAATAAAATACTCTATCTCAAATAGCCCTCGTAATCATCGATTCTGTCCCTCGCGTACTTTATAGGCTAGTTTACACCGCTCTATATTAATTATGCTCTAAATCATTCCATCTCATTAGGGCTGGTTCACACCGGCCGCATAATTAGCCTCACACCGACCTAATCGCGGAAAGTATAACCTAGAACCTCGTGAGAACCGAACTGACCTGGCCGTCGTTAGTGTGTAAATGACTTTACAGTCGATTTCCGTCCGATACACGCGTGGTTTATTAGTATGGGGAAACTGGTGACTTTCAACAGCGTCGCCCATTAGGGATGTTTGAAGTTTGTCGATAATCGAATGTAGCTAAAAATTATGCAGATGTTACATACACAAAATGTTTTCACGTCTCTTCAGTAGACATGACAAAACTTAATCCCTTAGGTTTATAGCCAATAATTGAAAGATCAAATGTATCAAGTACGCCCCCCAAGTTACTAGCCTATTCGAACAAACCATAAAATTGGGCTTTCTAAGCCAATAATTTTACGTACGCGGGTTTCTTAACTTGGACGATGACGATGACCCAATCCTGCGTTGTGAGGAATCTCGCCATCAAAATAACATTTAAAGCCAATGTCTAGTACTATATTACAATATCTTCTTATGAGATCTACAATATGTATAACCCAGATTCTCGGAACTATTTAGATCCTTGTGCTGCATTAAAATGTAGACTTAACCGCCTGTTTATCCTCTCTTCGCATGAAACTAATTTTCTAATTAAAATTCACTATCCGACCAGATTATCGAAGCCTATTACCGGTATCATGGACAAATTAACTACGATTAGACATCGTAAAATCAGTACCGCATAGGCCACTGGCATACAGGCTGTTGTTAACTTTCCCACAAGCGAGATGGGTAATGATAAAAAGCTATTGGTGCCAACCGCTGAGATTGTACGGGCGTACCCTGAAAGTGCATGTAGCACCTATCTCGCCGACACGGGCCATGGGCTAGGCAAACACTGGGATGAGGCGGCTCAAGGGATAGGAAACCACGGCGAAGAAACCATCCCTATAAAATAATTAATAATTCCAACGCTACAAATAATATGTGGAACACGAACCACCCCTATTCAATTTTTGGTCTGATACTGTTAGGTCAGTAAGTTTAGACCTGCAACACGGGCGAGAGGTTCCCGCGCGCGGGATAGTTTACCTGTCACTTTCTGACGTCTCAAGTTAGACAGTGACCGGTTTAGTCTGTCACGTGCAACTCCTCGCGACCTCTCGTGTTAAGCCGGCAGATTTGAAAGGCACAGACAGAGGAGACAGAGAGAATAAAAAAACTGATTGCATTCGTTGTTTAGCATATTTTTCTCCGTTTTGAAGCAATTCCGTAAGGCACTCTGCAAACTTTACTCATTATAAAATGACATCCTAATAGAACGCTACTCGATGCGGGCCTAGCTGTCACATTCTTGCGCTATTTCTTACCGTTTCACCAGGGAATGTCTACTCCGGACTTGAGGACCACTCGTTCGGCGAGACCTCTTGAAAGGTAGTAGAAAAGAGACAGCAGTATAGCGACAGCGTCTAAAAATTTTCAGTTATGTATCGTCTCTACGCAATATTTGCACCTGTTCTATGACTTGACTTAGTACGTCCCCCATTGCATCGTAAATAAACGTCTTCGGCTTCGTCGCCAATTCGGTGCGTACCTCTGTGCATCCATTATCTCCCGCTGCCTCTTAACACCTCGCACCACATCCGTCTTACCTTTCACCGTAGAGATATTGTCCATGCGGCCGCCATCCCCTCGCCTCATTACCATATACTGTGCCCGTGACAGCGACGCAATTAACTATCTGTTTATTGTTGTTGAATTACAATGTGCGTTTGGATTACTCCTCGCCGTATGGGTGTGGCGGTGGGCCTGATGGAAAGTCTGTAACGTGTTTTCAGTGTTGCCATGCTGTTCTCACGCTTTCGAGTGGGTCCTGGTGATGGGGTTGCAAGTGTGATAGGTCAATTGACAGTGTATTAATAAGTATTAGTATCCAGAATAGATGAAAGTAACTGGGTGGAATATAAGCTTTAATTAAAATTCTAATGAAATTGTACTTCTATCATGAGCAATCAGTGATCTGGCAATCTGCATTGAATATACCCTATTTGGGATCATAGGTGTGATCCTGTGTAAATTAAGAAATAAAATTCTTCAATAATTTTGACGCAGTACAGGCTGTATAATTTTCTCTCAGATTAAACATTTCCCTTCACCGTCGTAAATGTAAACAATCTTAAGTTAAATCTGACGTTATAAGGTAAACCTGAGAACCTGTCACTATAGTGTCTGGCAGACGCCATCGCAGACAGCTTGACTGAAGCCACGCCCGCTGTCAACTCGTCAAACGCACCTGATCTTGCGCCTTGAGAGCGGGTTAAAGACAAATCGCGAGTCGAAGAGCTAGTGAAGTTTCTTAGCTAATCAAATTCAGTATAAAAAATCGAATATGTATAATTTTGCAATTTTAGATAAATTTTACTAGTTTTCTAGTTACACGTAAAATAACGCCGACATTCCCAAGTGGGATAGGCAAAGCATACGAAACTTTTCATAGACAAAACCATGTTTAACGTTTTGCAGCCACTCATTTTAACATAGATGAATGAGTAGGTATAAATGAATTGATAGTGATAGGTAGCGTAACGCCTACAAGCCTAAACCTATTTCCTTAGTCGCTTTAAGACATCCTCGAAAAAAATGGAGAAGTTATATCCCGATACCACGTGGGAAAAGTTCTCCAGCTATCGAAATACTTGAGCATGTATGCCAAAAGACTCCATCTTACAAAAGACAATCGTTATGTGCCCTTTGTTAAAATGACGTCACATTCGAGAGCCAATAAATTTAGTTACAACGCAAATGTCAATTTGGTAAGCATTCGAACGGCCTCAGTGTCTCGGAGGGATTATTTATTCAGTCGCTCTATTGTGCGGTATTTAGATCGTGGCATCTGCCGATTGGGAGTGCAACCTTTCACGACGACGCCTGAATACTGACGTGGGATCGATGTATGAGGATGGTGTTAACATTTGGCAAACATTTGCGGAAGTTTTTTATTTCGGTTCCGTGGCCAATGGTAAAAAACGGAACCCTTGTAGATTTGACACGTCTTTCTGTCCGTCACTTGGCATAAAACAGGTTTTTCTAAAGAAGGTACAATATCAAAATACTTTGTCAATTGCCAAAACGTCTAATAAACTTAATCGGGCTACTCGTTCGGAAAGTTATGACTTCTTGTACATTCGGAGACTTGTACCTTTTACCTAACGATATTTATGATATCTGGATATTATCAATTCTTGAACATTTTGATTTTTCAAATTGGTCGAGATGCTGGTTGAACGAAAATGATTTTGGTTGACAAGTGTGCCGTCGAAACAAGACAGTAAATTTCATTTCGTTTGGTCGAATGTCATGTTGTACCAATAGCTACAAGATTGATCACTATACGACGTTGCGTAATGACACGCTCAAGCGCATAACAAGGATTTTATCACCAATATTTATACATAAGTTCGCGATAAAACGCGTATGTGTTCGCATCATTAGTTGTTATGCATGCGATTTATATTCAGGGGCGTAGCTACCAAGGGGCTAGGCGGGGCAGTGCCCCGGGGCCCCCAGGCTCAGGGGGCCCTCGAACCTATCGAATTCTAGGGGGGGGGGGGGTGCCACCCATATGCTCGCCACAATGATCAGTGATCAGTTATAGGTGTGGGGCCCAATTTTTTTATTTGCCCCAGGGCCCTTGGTTACCTAGCTACGCCACTGTTTATATTTGCCAGTTGTGAGCGCGAATTAAACGGCTTCTAAGTATTATGATAAAGTCAACATCAAATGTGGCAATCAAGTGGTTTGGAATAACACCTCTCCATTTCATCCGTGGATGTAGTAAGAGGCGACTAAGGAATTAGGTTAAGGTACCTACATTTTAGGCGACAGGCTAGCAACTTGACACTTTTATAACTGCCAACTCAAAATCTTTTAAAAAAAATACTAGAATTGGCCACGAAACGTGAAATGGTCATGATTTTTGCTTGTGTAGCGTTTCGTGCACTCTGCCTACCCCATTGAGGAATACAGGCGTGATATGTATGTATGTATTTGACGCATTTTTGCGTCCGGGACACCTGAAAAGACTCGAATTTGGGAATGCTTTAATAAACCGTTACAAAAAAACAAGTTCGCTAAACGACTAATACAACTTCTAACATACCTACTCACCCGAAAACAGCTCGATCGTACTTAGATATAATAATACGTTCTCTTTTTTTTTTAGACAGGCATTGGGTGTAGGATCAATTTAGGAAGTAAATGTACAATGGTTTTCATTTCAGCCTCTCACTCCTCAAGTCACAACTATAAGTAAGGTGTGAGTGTAACTTAACAAGTTAGAAACAGCTCTCACACATTAAATAAGTGATTATCTTTATCACTTCTAGTTTTCTACTTTAATTCTGCTAATGTATAATTTAATGAGCTATAATTATTGCGTCTTGGGATTCTTTGACTGTTATGTTGCTTTCATTTATAAACTCTCTGGTCACAGACTTATATCGGAGTAGACGACTCAAGTATATGTACTACGTGTGCCAAAAGGGAGAGCAATGCTCTTCCTTTGACGCGATTACAATTAGTCTTGTACTACTTAGATTGGGTTTAACTTCCTAGAGACAGGACAACTTGAATGAGGCGGCGTCACCTTTGAATCGGTTTCACTCGGACTGTCAATTCCCATCGTTAAAGCGCTCATGTGACGTTACAGTAGGTAGAGAAAAAGTTGCACGCTTGATTTTCATACAACTGCGAACTCGCGGTATCTATTTCGTTATAAGTCTGTGTCTCTGCTCAATGGGCTGGATTGGCTGGATTTTAGTCCTCGGGCTATTGGTCGATACATCGGGACTGGAGAGAAGTGCGAATGTGAGTTATGAGTTAATTATAAGCAAACCGTCCGGGAATGTGAAGGTAATTGCCTTTTATGCTGTCCGTTCTCGGCACAGACGTGAAAACTATGCAAATCGTAGGAGTACGCGTAAAAATTCAAGCTGTCTTAATCGATGTGGTTATTGTGGTATTGCGGTGTATCTTAATTATGATCACTATATAAATGTCTTTCTAATTTAGTTTAATCTCCAAAGCTTTGTTTGCGTATTATCTACTTGTGACATTGATCATGATCACATTGTAATCTTTCAAAGAGTATGGGTGGACTTTTTTCTACCTGGGGAAATCAGGGCAGCAGGGAGATATGATGGGCTCTCCCACAAAAGGTGGCCACTCTGTCTAAAAACCACACGAACTCCTTCATGGCCATTTGTGTGGACGATCCGGGAACACTTACGACCATAATAATATTTCGACGGACTTGCATCAACCCGATGTAGCCAAATAATTCAACGTACCTTTATGCATCGTCTAAGTGATATTAAACCCGTCATTGTTAATGATCAAGCGATCCTACAGTGCGATATTATGCTGCCATTTCCACGCCAACGTTGCTATCCGTGTAACCCAGCGGCATTTCGCACCTCACCGTTTTACCATCAGACCTAGCTCGTATCTAATTAAATCTTTAATACTTAAGCAAAGCATACCTTCCAGTAGCCATAAATCGTTCATGGGAAGTTTGTTATTAAGATGTCTACTAGAGTTATAGTGCATTTGTACGTATCGCGAAAGGGCGTTGCATCATAAGAAGGATAGGGCGGTTACGTCCTTTAGCTAAGTGCAATTACTGACTAACAAGTAATGGCGTTAATTACAGATGCGTTGGTGGAAGCTTAGTGTAAGATTAGTCTTGCAAACTGGTTTTGTTTTGTATTGATTGTTGGTAGAAGCGTTATTGATTGTGCGGCTGTTATTAGTCGGGTCCATTCTGATTGAACAGCCTCGCGAGGCAAACGCATGAGTCACAAAAAAGGTCCCTACAGAAGTCAATCAAAAGTATATATTACTTCACTTCATATCTACCCTCAGCGGTCGGTAGAGGATTGTCAATTATGGCATACGAGTATGCACATAAAACTATTGTGGTAGTAGCACTCGAGTCTAATCGCTTGATTTTAGTGAGTGAAACATTTTTATTTTGTTGTCATTCAATTACTTATTTCAATGTCAACAACCGCCCACTGAATAGTCGTAATATTTTTATTGTTATTCCGTTATTGTACATAAAAGTTCCCAGGTGCCCGTTTCAAGAGGACGGCAGTCGGGCTTGGACTGGTCCCAACTGGTCCGAGATATCGTGACTGTGAGACGTGTGCGTTGCTCGATTCCACTTTGTATGTAGATTTGACTTCTCTACCTATCCGTGTTTTGTGCATGAGGCATGCTTTTGTTCCACATGAGGTTCAGAGTCGCAACCAAAGCAGCAATGGTTGCCTCGCGAGGCGGTTGAGTCAGTGGGGACCCGGCTATCGACGTGTGGTTTAATGGTCTGGGATGGTTTTGATTTAGTTGTAGATAGTTGTATGTGGTGTGCTTTATGTATGTTTGAGATACAAACTGAGTATTGAAAGCTCAATTAGAATAACATAATAATGGTCATGTGAAGATGTTTAATTTAAGAGACTCACCGCAGCTAACTTTTTTACGCAATGATGCACAGCACATAGAATAAGTGACGCGAACAGCAATATTGGTCAAAGTCCAAGCAAGCCAGACTCTTGCCAGAGGCGACAACCTCCATGTAACATACATAAGCGTGCGTTATATGCTCTAAATTCAAAATCTTAAGCACCAATTTCGAACTACACTTTGGTTTAACGAAGTTAATCTGTACTACACTAAAATGCTAAACGCTGCTACGAATTGTATAAATTACATAATCATAGTCTGTGTTAGTTTTTTTTTTCTATAGAGCCGAATTTATTGTATAATGTTTTCTCACACATCTGAATTTTTCGGAATTTATCTGCGAATATGATTTGCCGCATGGGAATAATAGCCCAAACCCTCTCATATTGAGAGGAGGCCAGCAGTGGGCAGTAATTTTACAGTCAAACACAAAGATGGATGAGGACCAAAAAGTTGCCCCTGTGTTAAATCGTAGTTATCATTACTGCTTACTTTTTTAACCCCCGACGCAAAAACGACGGGGTGTTCTTAGCTATGTTTGGTGGAAATCGGTTCAGGTCTTCAAGGTCATCAGGTCATTTGTTAGGTGTTATGAGAACATTCAGTAAAGCCATCGAGTTGGGGCTCGTCAGGGGTTTTTTTAATTTTTAATGTAAATATGTACTTATTATTGTTGCGACACGAAAGTGAACCATACAAATATATGATAATGACTAATTTACGTGACACAACGGAAAACGTTAGTTGTATTTTTATTTTAGACTCGACGCATTATAATGCAGGTGCAAAATTTTGGCTCGCACCCAGATACCAACACGACCAAAGTGCCAAAATTAAGTAAGTATAAACGGTCTTATTGTCTGCATAATAAGGTCGTCGGTAGGTACATTTCTTCGCATTTTGACTGTGACGATATCTTTGTCTTTGACTTTACACAATTATTGACTCTACACTAAAGAATTCTACATTTCATTTAAGTGGGGTGAGTTTTAGATGATGATGCGTCACAAATTGACTTGAAACACGTCGATCTAATTCTCGATATAAAGACGTGTGTGTATTCGATTTCTTTCACTATGAGTGAGTCTTGTTTTTTAGTTTTTATGTTTAAAACATTCAAATTGCAGTTTGCAAGGTATGTTGCTATTTAAAGTTATAGGTGTCGAGCTTTCGTCGTTGACTTGTATAACGTGTATGTATAGTGTGACCGATAAAGCGAACCGCAGCATATTTCCCAGTCCATCTTTGTTCCCATGCACATTCGAATTAAAGATAAGCGCCTGAGATAATAAGTTCTCAAACATAATTAGTCTGTCATTTAGCCGCCATGTTTAACGAAAACTTTATCTCGCGTCATCGCGGTGTCAGTTAAAAACGGTTTACCTCACATTATTAATGAGCGTTCAAATATCGACTTTCACCATACAAACAATTAACGAAGAATTCGCCGGTACGTTTCGCGTGACAGCTAGGCGTGTTCGGATTAGAGTGTTAACATGCCCATATATCACCGTTTGGTGATGCTGCTTAGGCCACGCCTCCTCGACCTCCCTCCCCGCGCGTCGCACCCCCATTGTCTTTCAACTGGCAATCCTCGAGACCATTCCACGTTGACGCGGCCCCAAGAGCGGTCGCTGCCGTCCGTTGTTACTTGTTACCCGCGTTTTTTGAACTGTGCTGTGCGACTGACTTTTGAATTGCGTGTTCCGCGATCCTGTTTTGTTTCGCGATTTTGTTTTTGGATTTCAGGTGAGTTGTTGTTCATTTGTTTTTTATGTTACTTTGAGTTAATCAGGAAGTTGAGCGTGCTTTATGCGTGCTTTGATAAGCGTTTGGAGTTATTATTATGTGCTGATTAGCAGTTCATTGATAAAACTCATTCATTGAATTTTTAACACATAAAACAACATTAAATTGCTTGTAAAAAGGATGAAAGACCTTGATATGTTCATTGTTATTATGAAAATGATGTGATATTGATATGACAAAACTTTGGTGTTCGATTCGGTGATTATGATAACAGATTTAATTCAAAACAATTAACACGAAACTCTTAAACAAAGTTGTCGGTTTCGAAAGTAATTGTAATAATTTATCATTTTGCAAGTCATGTCACGATATTTTTGAGGCATAGGTACAATGAATGCTATTGGTAGCCACTTGCTTCCCATGTATAATCTGGTAACAAGGAAGCACAGGTAGTGTGTTGCCACTTTCGTTATCATCTTATCTTAAGTCTTACAGAATTGCCTTAAATATCGTTTTAGATGTCTAAAATCGAGCTGCAAGTGGATTTTGAGGTTAAATGAGCATAAGTTAAATCGATTGTCTTTTGTCCGCATGTCGACAACAATTACAAACAGGTGTAACTACTCAACTCGTAATGTAGAGCCTGCCTAAGAAAAAAAACAAGAACGAAGCGATTCGTACCTCCTTAAGAGGAAATGGAGCGGTCATATTTTGTATGGAAACGTAGTCCCCTGATTCCTCCCTGGATATTACCCGTAGAACAATGATTTTTTAAATCAACAATCTAATGATATATTAGCATGTTCCTATGTTTTCCTTTTTTTCTTTATTGAATTATTAAAAGAGATATTAACCTTCAAAAACACGAAAAATTGGCAAGTTTTTTCCCTTGTGTTCAAACCTCTAGAAACCAATTTTAACACAATTATATCAAAATATAAGAACATAGAAACACAGTTATGACATTTTTTTTAACATTTAATGAAAAAACATATTTAATCGGTTAAGTTTTGGAGAAGAAATCAGGGGACTACGAAACGTTGTTTTTGAATAATTTTCATAGGTATTTTCGGTCCGAGCTGTAGTTGTTCTTATCGCACTCGAAGTCGTCTGGGCAGGTCACGGCGCGACAGCAATAGATTTAGCAAATACCTATTTTTCAATTCCTTCGACCGGCATATTTCCTCTTAACATCCCTTTTATACTAGTTCACATAAAACCACTGCGTACACGTTGAACTCATTTTAAAAACATACGTTTCTATTATGATGTCTCCCTTAATTATTTTTTTTGCATTTCTTGTTGTAATAAAATATGTACATCATCTGTGAATGTTTCAACTGTCTAGCTATCACTGTTCGTGACATACAGTCTGCTTAGACAGATCAGACAACCAGACAGACAGCGGAATCTTAGCAACGAGGACCAGTTTTTACCCTTTCGGTGCTAAACTCTAAACCCTGGCATGAAAGCCCTTTATATCGGCGTCTTCTAAAGCCGCACCACAGCTTTTTTTTCAGTGGCGAATAAATTGGTTTAAATATTTTACCGACGGCAAACATAGACTAAGTAAATAAGTACATAGGTACCATTGCGAACAGGGATTGTTGAGCCACTTAACTATGTTTGTAACTTGGTCGTGTAATTCTAATCCAATAGCTGACATCTAGTCCGTCACATCAGTCATTGATTACACGTCTAAATTGCGAACAGTGGCAAGTGGCTCCATAATCCCGGTTCGTGACTGTACATACATACAATCACGTCCAAATTCCCAAATGCTGTAGGTAGAACACATGAAGCGTTACATAGACAAAATCATGACTATTTCACGCTCCGAAGCCACTTATCGCATAGTTTTAGGTTTAAATCAGATTGAAGAGATACTCATACTCATACTCATACTCATTTATTGGTAATATCTTAATTATTACATGTCATTTGTCTTAATTATTTCATGATATAGTGACAGGTTGCTAGCCTGTCGCCTAAAGCATACCTACCTAAACCATACCTACCTAAACCTATTTCCTTAGTCGCCTATTACAACATCTGCAGAAGAAATGTAGAGGTGTTATTCTACAGGATACTAAAAATATTTAGTTTATTTTCATTTGGATATGAACAAATTTTGTTTAGCCTGTAGACTGTAGTCTTACATAGTATCAAATGACATACTGATGAATCCGCGCTACAGGTGGTCCTTTCACACGTTTGATAAATTATATTCACATATAAAAAATACGTGTGATTCACACATTTTTATCTGTTAATCCTTCCTTATAAAGTAACTGTTATTACGAAATGTTCTAAGTATACATATACCTACTACCATAACGATTTGCGTTTCATTACTATCATCACTATGACCATCATTACTACATAGTATATATCAAAATCGCTTTCCTTTATCTGTCTCTATGTTATCCTAACATCTACTTTTTTCCGATTTTGATGCAGATTCTTAATAAATGAAGTGATTCAAGAGGAAGGTTCATATGTATAAAATATGGTGTCAGGTTTAAACTAACACCTCTCCATTTCTTCCGTGGATGTCGTAAGAGACGACTAAGAATAAATAGGTTTAGGTATGCTTTAGGCGACAGACTAGCATCCTGTCACTATTGTACTCCCAACGACTAGTTGATGCCTTTCTACGATTTATCAAAAATGACAGATATTAACCAAATACTTTCAGACATGCTTGCACTTGTTGCGTTCGTAGGCGGGGTCGTAACTATTTCATTCTTTGGCGCATGCGTAGTGCGTGCATGTCACTCGTGTGATTTTGTTTTGTTTGTTCTAAAACTTGTCCGTTTTTGGTGCCTGGCAATCCATGCATGTTTTATATGATAAGTTACAGTTCTATTTCGTTGGTGGATGTCGTAAAAGGCCACGAAGTAAAGAAGTTAGAGGGTATGTTCTACGCGATAGGCTAACGACCTGTTGCTATTGTATCATTTATGTAACTTAAAACAGGACTGCTAAAAGTGCTATTCAACGTGGATGTTTTGTTTAGGTAACGCTTTATGTGCTCTGTCTACCGGGTAGACTCAACCCCAATTGGGGATAAGGCGTGATGTGCGTATGTAGGCTTGAATTTGCAACGGCTAGCAACCCGTTATTGACATAAGTAACTCATATATTTTTAAACTAAATTGTAAAGAGTAAATAAAAGTAGAAACTCTTTGGCGTTGGTTTAAACTTGTGGCGTCGGGATAGAATAACACATCCCCATTTCTTCCGAGGATGTCGCAAGAGGAAACTAAGAAAACAGATTCAGGTAAACTTTAAGAGACAGGCTAGAACCTGTTACTATTTCACTTTTTTCATTTGTTTTTAACGAACAACTTTGTCAACTTAGCGTTTCCTGTGCTCTGCCTACTCCATTTGGGAATACAAGCGTGATGTATGTTTGTTTGTAAATACAAGACTCGTTTCATACTAAAATCGGCGAATGAATTTGGCGATTGAATGATTGTTTTTTCACCTTGAACATTTACTCATAAATTTCTAAGAAAATGGAGCATCGAAACATGTTTACAGATATAAAAGTCACACTTATGAGCTCGCGTTATAAATTTTACACTAGAGCCATAAAAACGCATTAAAAAGTTGCTAAAAACTAAAAAGCCATCATAAAACTGTCACTAGCAAAAGTGTATTTCGTTTTAACTAAGGATCATAAAAAGTGTGCCGATATCACGAGTATGAACACATTGTAGGACGGAAGCTAGTTTTATTATGATTTACGGTGCAATCATATTTATATCATCATCACGACTGTTCCCGAAGCCGGAAGGCATACGAAACGATACACAGAAATAAATCCATGACGATATTCATGCTTAGGCGACACTTGTAATTATTATTTTTTAAAGTTTTGGTTAGCAAACATCCCTTTTGAGATGAGTCCGTCCACCTTTGTATTTTTTATACACTAAAATAGTTTTTTCTGTTATATGTTTTATGATCTAAAATTGTGCTTGACGTTTTTTGGGCTCTCTCTACATATATTCACCATTTTTATTTAGAGATGGTTCTAATCTAATGTTATATACCGCGTTTGTTGGTAACGCTCCGTTCCTTTTGATGTGTGTGTGATACCTTACCATAATACGTCTTAGAGGCTATGACAATTTACTTGCAACGCTAACGGAATACATATTGGACATTATGAACAACACTGACCTAGTAAATGATGGAACATTTTACAATCTACATACCCTAAACGGCTGGTCGTATACGAGCTTCTGTCATTCTTAACTTTTAATAAACATACGATAAATAGATCACGCCGCATTCCCAAATAAGGTAGGCAGGGCTCATTATACGCTACATAGGCACAACTATACTTATTTCACTTTTCGTAGCCCTTAGATTAAATCTTAATCCTCTTAAAGGTATTATAGTGACAGGTTGCTAGCCTGTCGCCTAAAATATACCTTAACCTACTCCCTTAGTCGCCTCTTACGACATCCACGGAAGAAATGGGGAGGTGTTATTCTAAATACGACACGGGGACCTCTCAGCTAGTAAATAATTCAGTTTTTAGCAATACGTAGTACTCGCAGTCTTCTATTAGTGTCAATTTAGATTGATACGACCAATTCCATACCTCGAGCGTTATGAGCGTGGGCGAGAGGTGCGGCGTTGAGTTTTATGACTGTTAATAGTTCATTACACACACCTTAGCTCATACTACAAGGAGGTTATTAAAGCTGTTTGGAAGATACATTGACTCGTCTGCCGTGTGTTGCATGAGCCCGCATAAGCCATGATTAGGTGACGGGTATTGGCGGATAGTCTAGTGTGGTATTTTTCAATATTTTCATCGACCTCCTTACTTCCCGGTGTTTCCATTTAGGATTACAAAATGTACAATTGGAAGAACATGTTTTTTAATTCTATTTTATTTTTATAATATCGAAACAAGCGCGACGTGGATCGCGCCCCAACACGTTTCGGTGTGATCCGTAGATCTTCATCACCGCCACCGCTCAGTTCTGTTCGTGAAAAACGAACACCGCGGCTCCTAGTTGAAAGGCAAACTGGCCTTTTTCATTATGAGTGACTCTTACGGTTTCATGAAAGGTAGTTTGGAACATGTGAGGCAACCGCATTAGATGAACTTGGTGTGTTTCGTTGGTTTGTGTTTGAGGACAATGATGATGATTGTGTTCCCTCGATACCATAACCTCAACAGGATATGAATGACCGTGATTAATTCTGCAATCTGCAGCATTTACTTTTCCGTTAGCATTGAAAATACTATTCGATTTACCATGGACGTACGAATGAAACGCTTACTTCCTGGCCGGTGCGATGTGCGCGCTTCTTCGTTTAATATCGAATATTGCTACCGATACCGCCGCGCTGCCCCTCTTCTGCTGTCTGTGATTTTGGAGCTTTAGGGTGGATTCTACCAAACGAGAATATATTTTGGTATTGGAATAAGTCTCTTTTGACTTGCGAGTAAATCCATTTTTCGTATGAAAAAGCGGGTAAACTAATACATTCTTCTTTGGCTCAAACGACACTTAATCGTTTAAGAACCAGGCATGGAACGTTGTTCTTCCTTTGCAATTAACTAAAGTTCACCAAACAATGCCGGCATTTAAAGAAAGCCGTCCAATCGTGTGTGGCTTGCATGTCTATCTGTCTTTACCTTTCCTAATAGCTGCGACGTGACTGCATATTGGGATCTCGGCAGTTAATCTCCGATCCTTAGTCTTTTAGCTTGGGTAATGTGTGGCTGATTCCATACTATTTGTGTGTAACCGCTGCTGGCTCCAAAGAGCGGTGTAATGGCTGTACCATTTCATATGGCACTGTTTGATAGAGTTATTTCTTTGAATGTGACTCCGTATCGGAAAGAGATGTGTAAAGCGAAGTCTGTGCTTGGCAAACGCTGATAGCTTCTCTAGGAAGGGACTATCGAAATAAACAACATGATTATGACACCTGTGTTCCCGAATGGGGTAGGCAAATACGAAATTAGCACCATATTTGCTTTAAAAGTAGGTGAAGGAGGTATAATTGTGGCGGGTTGCTAGCCCGTCGCCTAAAGTATACCTATATCGCATTTTAAGACATTCAATGGAGAAATGGAGAGGTGTTATTCTAAACCCGACACCGTAGGGCAGACACTGTTGTAACATCTCTATGAAAAGTTCAGTTTTTCCTGGTCGATATATTTTTTTAAAACTTATGCGTTCACATTAAAAAAATACCCAGTTCGCATTATGTGATACAAATAAATTGAGAGTAAGGCATCACCTTTTTAATGTGATCAATGACCTGCGACTTTGCAATAATAAGGAATATTTTCTGATAAACAACATAACACCGTTCAGTACAGCTGTTACGATCGCATCGATCGAGATCCGAATGAGCGCGTGCGCCGACGGGATGTCTTCAATTATGCATTGCCTCCTATTAGCACTCACTGAATGCGAGGTTTGTAGTCCCATGTCGCGATGACTAACATCCGGCAAGGGCCATCTGTCGCTTCTTCACTGTTTATCGCCCAGCTGATGTCATCGTCACTTTATCCTATCTGTATTCCTTATCTTAAACTCTTTCTCCGAACTTTAATAACGGTAATGTACTGTTAAAGTTTGCTGACTGATTGGAATATTAAATGATCGCCATGGTACGCTTTGACCCATCGCAAGCCGTTTACTCATTTTAATTCATGATTGATCGAAACTATTTTATAGTCGGTTGAAAATTATAAATTCAATAGTCGATGCTTTATTCATCATTACGGCCGCCCTCAACTCGGAAGCCTGTAAGATTTATACGCGAGCGCCATTCATTCGTCTCCCTTACTCGGTCATATCTCATATTCGCTTTGAATTTAAATGATATTTACGAAATGGTCGGCGCTGTTAGGTTATTTTGATTTATCGGTGCTGGGTGCGCGCGTGGCGTATAGCGGCGGCTTTATGCGTCCGCGCAAGCTGACAGCAGATGGATGCGTGGCCGGCGCCGTGGCTCATGCCTGTCGTTGCCGTTCCTTGTTGGATTTATTGGACACGAAGTAACGGTCGCCTTCCCTACGACCGGACCCTGGTGGCCACAGGCCGCTGTCGCCAGCCTCTCACAACCAGCAACACACCAAACTCATACAATTCTCACCTAAAACCCACCTTATTACAGCGCGTTAAACTCCATTTCCAGTTTCTGAAAATTGACAGATTGCATTGTTAAACGTGTCCACGATGGTACCAAGATATATTGCACGAGGAAATGCTATGCGCGTAAACCTGTTGACTTTCTTAAATGTCGTTATTGAATTTATTACCCAAATGCACCTACACGGTATCGCGGGTATTATTTAGTGGCGTACTCGTTGAATTTGTTTAGTTTCCTCGTTCTATTACGGCCGTGAAGTGCTTGCTCACAATATTGTCGTCAGAGCTATTTGTCATGTAGTATTAGTCTTAGGTATACCTATATAGCAGTAAGTATATATAATCTCCTCCAATGTATGGGACTCAGTATTAAATCATATATCAAGCGACACACAGTGTTTCTCTTAAGCTCCTAGTCCTCCCCTTTACATATTGTTGCTGCTATTTACGTGGCTCCACTTCGAAGAATATCTCAGATAGTGAAATGCAAAAAAATTCTAGGAAAACGATGCTCATTTGCCATTGGATTAATGCCTATAGTTTTGTTTCCAAGAATAATGTTGTTATTGTTGATCTGGTGTTGTAAATGAAATTGTATCACTCATAGTGACGGGCGCGATAGAGCAATGAATGTGTACTAACTAGTGGCTATATTTTATGACGGCCGATTCTATCGGCACGAACTTGTCAATCACCCGGCGGACACACCGCGCAAGTTCCAAGTGCGCCCCGTGCACTCTTCCGCATGACATTCCCGACCTTCAACAATCGGGATAAGGATGGTGCTGGAGTTGGAGAGCGGCAAAATAAAAGCGCGAGCGCCGATCAGACACGGCCATCCATCATTCGTAAGAGCGGGCGCGTAACGAGCCTCTATTCGTGGACCGTACCTGCGCCCGCGACGGTTTTTACACCCTCCCGCGACGTCAAGTGTACTTTCTCGTTTTTATTGATGGATCACGAATTTGTATTACGTTATCGTGTTTAAATCACTCGATCTGTGTCTTGTCTATTTGAATTTGACCCGAGCTGGTTCCATGTTATTTATGCGCTTTTCAGTTGGATCCTTTGAAGGTGCAATCTGATCGCCGCGGTTTGCATAATTGAATAGCTAATGTCCCTCAGACTCCCCACGTGAGTGAGGAGTGACGTTGGTGTTCCTAACGATCGTGATCTTATCGCGTCCGTGACGTTTCAATACAAGTAGGAAGCATCTGGGAAAAGTATCGCCGTACCAATCGACGAAGTTCAGGCAAAGCAAGATTTTGATTTGGTTGTGTTTCCTAAACAGGCATCTGATAGCGAGTGGAAGCCCAAGGAACAGTACAGTTAATTGGACACAAACAGGATCTACGATCCTAATGTCGTGGTCCCCGTTATCAAACGTTGCCCTTTTGCAGCAATCGTCTTTTATTCGTAGTTAACTTTATCATAATTTAAACGCATTCGCACATCCTGCGTTCAATTCAATTTCCCATGTTATCTTTGTGCAGCTACTCGATAGCAAGTGCACGGTATCGATATTCTTCGCCGCATTTAAGACTATTTGCTTGTAAGTATTCATCGACTTTGCATTAATTTTGAACACGGCACTTACATAAACAGAAATGACAACATTGTATCAGCATCCGGTAGGTACATAACTGTTGGATTCATAATCGATGCTATGATTTCTATAGATAATAAATACATGCAAGAATTTAGTGGATGTTTCTCTCACTTATGATGTTAACACGCGTTACGTACATCATTGAAATAATTATACATTACCATATTTTGTCGGTGCATGACACGTCTTATGTAACGAATTTCTAACGACTCTAAATTAAATTCGTGGCGTTCTTTAGTAGTGACAGTTTAATTATAATAATTATGTCGTGTGGTGTTCCGCTGGTGCCCTTCACCCATTCCTGTCACTTATTGAAAATTTAGCACCCTGTATTTCTTTGGAATGCGTCGCGTCCTCGCCGCTAGCCTCGTGAATGGCGTTTCTGAGATTCGAGATTAGAAAACACGGGAATTCAAAGCTTTTACGAAATCCCACCTTTCTTGTAAAATCAACCAACAAGTTTATTTTGAGATTTTTAAACTGACTACTGCCATTTTGTTCAACTATAATCGATTTAATCACAAACATCGATACGATTACGATTATGACTACGATATCATTTTCTAATGGGCCGACTTGTGTGTCCGATGAAATAAAGACGACCATAAGGAGCGCATAAAAGAATCATTACACAATTTAAGAAACATGTCTAGTCATACCCTCATCGATTCCTTATTTGACGTCGATAACTTTTCGAATCGGACGCTAAACGACAAGTACTCGATTTCACGATAGAATGACGATTAATAATTTGGTCTTCATCGATGACGGTCGTAGAATGCCGACGCGGACGGACGAAAGTGGGTTATTGTTGTTTTCGATTATGATTTTTCTCGCATTCTCGACGCGTTCGAGCTAAATTGTCTGTTTGTTTTGATTGTATAATATTTCAACTATTCGATTTTTTATGGTTTAGTCTAAAAAGCTTTATGTCGACGATGTCATTGATTCTTTACGTACAAAAACTATGATTACCCATCTATATATTATTAGCGTTTAAATGACAAACCAGTGTACTCGTGCAGCATAGTGAAAGAAAAATAATAGTCATCATCATCAACAGCAACAACCAAGTCTCTTGATAGTTCTCCACTGGTCACAAAACCTTTCCAAAGCGTTTCGATCTCCTTCGTTCTTGGGTTTTTCTCATACATTAGATTCCTCGTGTACTACGTTGAAATTTGCATTTATCTCAAGTTTTAATGATATTCTCACTTACCATAAACATAATTTGTGTTTTGATAATAAACAGCATTTTATACAACGTCAGTATGCAGTTAAACCCCAGTGTAAGTTTTCTAGAGTTCCTTCTGCCACACACAGTTCGCGGTAGTTGCGGTCGCGAAAGTGATTATGATACCTATTTGCATACTAACCGAGCTTTTTAACGACAGATCCTCGCTATAGTATCAGCTGTCTAAACGCGATATAAATTAAACGATTGAGGCTTCTGAGAACGGAATAGAATAGATTATTTTTGAATTAGTAAATTTAATTTTGCTTCGCGTGACCTGTTTAATTAAGTACTGATTGAAATTGTTTTTTGCAATTTTTAATTTGTTTATTTTAAGTATCATTTGAGTAATGGACTGGACGAAACGTGTATTACTTTGTTGCTGTGCCACAGCTTTGATACTTTTACCTGTTCGATATGGTTCTCTCATCTACAAGTTCTAGGTCGCTCGTGCTATGCTGCGCTGTGACGCTTTTAGTGCACTCAGAACAAACAAATCAGAAGACTACTCGTATATTTATGAATCCCTTTTTACTATCGCTTGTTTTAAATCACCCTTTCATTTTCTGCCATCAATTACATTGCCAAAGCAAACACGGCATTTAGTCATCTTCAACTCGCCATATTTTCTATCACCGTAGTGATGTAACGCTCGACCGGCGTAATCTCAGTGTTTTATGTCCGTGGAGACGCCACTGACGAATGATTAATGAGCACATCACTAGCGATAGTGCGCGAGCGCGATGCACCGACTATATTGTCTCATTTATTGCTAATGATCTATTGAAAGTATGTTTTTCTATCTCCTCTTACTTATGTGTTACTACTTTCTAATAAATGTAAGTAGTAACTTTGAATAAACAATCATATTTACGTCTCTGCAGAATGGACTGTTGATCACCAATTTTATGGTTATTAGTTACTTTAAATCTACATTTACTACTCTGATATTACTATGTGTGGTCTCTTCGGCTCTCGACTCGTATTAGTCGTATAAGAAAATTAATAGGTAGTTGTAAAACATGTATGAGTTTAAAGTAAATCACCTTGCTTTTATTATACGCATAAAATAATTGTAGTTACAGTCTACGTGATGCCATCCCGAGACAGACATGAGTCATTTAAATTCATCTAAGCTTAATGTGCATATCGCGAACGCGCATTAAAGTTGATGGCCATGAAAGTATGGTAAAGTATACTAACGTTCCGTTTTTTATACGAAATATCCGAGCACATTCTAAAATTGACGACCTCATACTTTCCATAAACATACCTCGTGGATCATGCGCAACGTGTAATTTTACAAAAACGTTGTTATAATGCTCCACGAAATTGCTGTGATTTGTTTCCGAGCCATCGATACCGCGCCGTGCGATCTTTTGCAATTACTCAATACCGCCGACCGTGTTGATTCTACAAATGTTATTGTTCCTGCACCAATCTACGGCGGCATTAGAGATAATGTAACAATCGGCTCTCATGTTGCACCGAGATGACTTTCACTCGCCGACACCAACAATGTTTATTTCAAACGGCGGGCTCTGCCATACGTTTTCCTCAAACACGGCGACGCCTCAAGGTTAGACGAGACAATACATTCGTTTCTCTCCTAAAAATATCAAGCGAGACGCACACATCAAATGCGTCTGTTTAATTGATTCTCACTGAAAATTAGACCTTTTGGAAAGAGTTCGCAAAGGATCATTCACTTGTTGTCACCTACAATAAAAGTTGTCGAGACAGACAAGTACTTCTCATACAAAGTAATCAGTTCTGTCGCGTTCCTTTCGTCACTAGGTGTATATTTTTTCTTCACATTCGTTCTCAGAACTAAGATAACACGGCTAAGTGTCGAACTTTATGTAAAAACCCGTCGCTCACCCAATTTTTTTATTTACAAAATTTACGACAAACAGGATCAAGATAAGCGCAGCGCTACGCGCATATGGGTAGTGATTAACGATTTCTTTAAATAAATCGTTCTGTTGATAATGTTCTCTCTCTTAATTACTGTTGGCTCTACGGTTGGTTTCTGCTAATTTCTTACGTCTGTATTCTGAGTCATCTTTTGTTCCGTACTAAAGCACCTTGCGCTGAGTCTAGTATTACCATTATCAATAATATCGGCCGTATAAGGCGCCGGCCCGGGCATTATGCTTGTTGAGATCTGAAGTCGGGCTTAGATTTTGCACGATCTTCGCTGGTTGTTTCTGTGCAGAAATTTGTCCTATTCGAAATGCAGTATGCAAAATGGTCTACCGAGTCGACAATTATTTTTTTGCAAGTAACTATTATGCTGATGTTTCACTGTATTTAGAAAAAGCAAATTACGTATGTACGCTTTGTTAGGTAGGTACACTTTTCGGCACTTCATCTTTCGTCTACTCGTATCAATTGTTAATGGTGTTTGGGATACGTCAGAAAGTGTTTGGTTTCCTTGCACAACAGCTCAGCTTTGAAGTAATGGATGTATTCATTAGTCCGGGTATATTTTACTCGGTCGATTATTCATAGGGCCGGCGTCAGCGCAGCACATTGTCGGTCGCGGCGTAGGCCGTTCACCGCGAGACGGACGTGCATAAATAATCGACCGTAATCAGTTTTTATCAAGCGACACACTATTTAAGCGACTGTTGATCCCTACTCTATGGAATGCTCTGAGTTTACTCGGAATTTCTCAACGGTCGGATGGGTATTTAGCAGAAAATTAAAGCTTTTTTTTGTCACAGGTATCGGAGTTCCGGGGCCCATGATCGTGTAACTTCGCGATATAAATGCACAATAAAAAATATACGCTCATTCATTTCCCTAATGACTACAAGTCTGGAGTCTAGACAAAATTTGTTATCGATTTACAACTAACCTATTTTGTCGGCAACCGGTAATTTCGGACTGGTCCGATAATCCGTTCGTTCTGCGGTCCGAACATTATTTACAAGATTTAAATTCCGTAGTAGTGCAATAAAGTCGTATAACATGTCATTGCTTTTAATGGATACGTTGGTTTATTGGTTGTAAACGTTAGTTGCTTAATATTGGACATTGGTTTGCTAATTTACGTTCGAGTGTTGCCCGTTTTGTGACCGACTCCTCATTAAGGGATGTGTATAATTTAACAAATAACGTCTGTTTCAATGAAATCTTTGGTATGTTTGAGGTGTGACTTTAAAATGGCAATATTATTGATATCTTCTCCGTTTCTTCCATGGACGTGCCCGGCGTGCTGTTGGACTTAAAAATTAACAGCTTTATTTTTCCTGGATGACGTAAAAAGGGACTAAGGAAATAAGTTTAGATATGCTTTAGGCGACAGGCTAGCAACCTGTCAGTTTTATACATCTTCTATCTATTGAGCTAAAAGTGTTTTTTTTTTATAAAGTTCTTTTTTGTGTGTTCTGTCGACCCCATTTAGGAATAGATGATGTTTATGTATGTTTGTATGGATTATTAAATCTAGCTTAAATTCGAGCAACTTTGTTGTTTTACGTCTTAAAGCTTAACACCGGCGTCTTTGCGTAATCGACCAAGCCATACTAAGTAATAAACACAACTCGTTATTTAGTACAGAAAATATCGCAACAAATAATGAGACGTTTGTAATACTAATATCTTAACCGCATTTCTGATCTCGATCTCATCTGATCGCGGGCTTATCTAGATCTCTTTGTCACGTTCCCCTTATGGGTGTAATAGCTTGATAGAGCAGGACGGGCATAGGTTTTGCTGGTTTATTTTGAAATGTAATTATTGCAGTCTAATGAGCGGAGTAGGCTTCTCAGAAGGGTAATTTGCGAAGATACAAGGAGGTTGCGAAATCAGTGTTTTGATCAACGCCGTCCGGTGTGCGAGCATGTCAATGTAAAAGGTACATGCATTTTCGAAAGGATCTCGATTTGTATTCCGTATTAGGTATTTCAACATCGCGTCTGTCGTTTGTGGTAAGATCCTTGGAGTTCTTGCTCATGATTACTTTTAGCATGATTTGTTTCTTGGATTATGTTCTGGTATTGGCTATTGATGCTGTGTTACATCTAATCAGATACATACGTACAGTCAAGCAGAGCTTACGTAACGTTGCTACACAAAGTTTCGAAGCTACTGTTAGCACATATTGAGATTTTAAGTTAAGAGGTATATTTTTTTATACTTTTAAAAAGAGATCGTATCTCTGTAATAACTGAACAAAAGAAACATCATTATTTCTTTCCGCTTTCGATAATCATCAATCCTGACGTTACCCTGAAGCCAAACTTGCAAACTAAAGGTTTCTATACTTTTTGATGCTTATGATAATTATAAACAACAAGCCTTCTAAGTCCATCGCTCAGCCAGCACTTTCTCCCTGAATATCCAAGAATTGTTTTATCGCCATCAACTCTTGCGTCGATTCGTCTCGGCTGCGCCGGCGCCGCCTCCGTGGCATCGCGCTAACATGCGTGCGCGATTATACAAGCGTCTCGACGCGTACGATACTTGTTTGTTTGGACGTAAACATTAACTGTGACTATGTAATTTGTATGAAAGTTTATTGCGAATCGCTGGTATCGTAAAAAGGATGATGGTATCCTTATTGAAGTTTAAGACTGTACTCGATGTTAATACTTATTCAATGTACCTTATAATTATAAATTTTTTAAATGACATGACAGTTGCCTGTCTGTCTTGTGGTGTGAAGTAAGACAATTTGCAACGTTTGGTGCGTGATCTGATAAAATATTTTATTGTAAAATTTAAACATTAAGTACTTACACTTACTATACAATACCAAGCAGTTATAAAAACAATGGTGCTGGTAATTAATGCTAATGTTAAAAGTAATTTTTGTGACTGTTTAAATCAGCATTAATATACGAGTGTAATTTACGAAATGGATCTGAAAGGAGAATTTCATAAAGAAACGTGAGTATTTTAATGACTAATTTACTGTCTCATACATAGCTTTATTTACATTCTCACCTTTACCATAATTATGAAAAATATTCAAAGACGACATTTGTACGAACCTATACAAAGAACGGCTGAAATGGCGGCAAAACGAAATTCTACTTCCAATTAATTACTTCCCACAGATTTTTTCTCTAACAACTAATTTAATTCGTTGTGATTTATTTTCCCTTTACGGCGTTTTTGGGATGTTAACGCATACAAACACAAAGTGTAATACGAGTAAGCAACAGCAAATTTTCACAGCAATAGGCAGATGACATTTGAATTTAGTGATACCACAGAAAAGTAAAGTGTTACTATTAGAAGATATTACATCTATTGGTTTTGAGCTACATGACGGTATTTTTATTTTCTAGGCTAAATTAAACTAGGCTAGTACCTACTCGAATAGTACTTAATTCAGATTCTTGTTAACTAGGACGTCATAGTCATGGTCTCCATTTTTTTCAACTCACTTGTACGTACTCGTATTTCATTTCACATTTAGTAATGTGCATTTGATAATTAATAGCGTTTTGACTTCTGTACGCAATTATTTTTCTAAGGTACTGCAAACTACAATAAAACTGAAGAAAAAAAAACGCAATGTCTTTCACCACGTAACATGATTTTAAATCAAAATTGAAAATCGTAATTCAATTTATGCTGTCCACATTCAGGCTTTCGCCGTCAACATGTCTTGTGTGGCAAATTGAATGAAAACGACTGTCTAACATGGAATTGCCTTATACCTGCGAGCTTTTGTTCACACACCGTTCATCATAGAGATCTTTTAGGTATCATTATGTTATGTAACAAACATTGTTGTTATTATTAGCTACAAGGTACATACTCATTTATTAACTACTACCTAGTAGTCATCAGTATCCTCTGCTAGCTCTACGTTGTTTTTTTTAAAAAGTGATTTTGCAAATTGTTTGTCAACTTTTAAACATTTGTACATTAGTTTTTTAAAATGATCACTTTTTAGTTTATTTAAAAACTAAATGAACAATTTGGCGGTGACATGTGCTGATGGCGTTTTGTTCCTACGTTTGCCTTCTGCTATATTTTTTTCTACTTCGTCTGCCCCATTTATGTCAACACTATCCGGCAACGCAATGCTGAGACTGAGGAGTATTTTTTCAAAATTTAATATTTTTTTCTTTTTCTTGTAGATCTCGTGTCGATTTACATTGTTGTCTAGCGCCATAGTTTTCCCGGTGTGTCGTGTTCGCTGCCTCACATTATGCCGGTAAAATGCATAGCATTTTGTGCCGGATATTAATCGGACTGCATACTGCTTTTGCAGCCGTCTTGTGCATGCACTCCGCTGACAATGGACTCCCTAACTGTTATACTTTAACTTGTTATGTGGTTTTGATCTATACAAAAGAAAGCTGATAGTTTAGCAACGTGTATTAGAGTCTTGTAATGTTAAAAGACAAATAATTTATAAACGTAATTCTAAAACATTGATAGGTATATTTATGTATCTACCACATTTGGAAATACAGATGTGATATCTATGTATGTATGGTATGTAGATAATATACTTTTCCTAATTTGACAGCACTAAAAATCTGTTAACGGAGTAAAGAATTACTTCGTATTGAATCGTATTTCATCGGTAAAATTCGGAAGCTGTCACCAATCGGAACGGGTCTGACTTCGAACATCGGCGCTTGCGTTCGGGCGTTTATGTTAAATTCTTAATGTTTATTCATTTGTTTGTTATTTGAATTTGGAATTATTGATGGCCAGTTCAACCGTTTCGGAAGATTAATTTCGTTATAAACGGCTTATAAAGCTATTTGATTCCTAATGAGGTAGGAATCGAAGAGATTCGACAAATTTTAACTCGTATTTACTAAATACTGTTTTAAACTTTCGTGATTCTCACACATAATTATGTTTACGCGGGACTTAATTAAAAAATCGCCAAATAAACAAATCTGCCATAGCTGAGCACTTGTTGGAGTCTGGACCAAACCATTGGATCGAGCTTCATAATCCCAGAATCCTCTCTACAGAACGCCATTATTACTCGCGAATAGTGCGTGAAGCGGTTGAAATTAAAAAGCATAAAAATTTTAACCGAGGGGATGGTTTTAAGCTTTCGTCTTCATGGAATCCGGTTATTAATAAGTGTCAGCCTAGAGACGAACATTCGGTGCGAGCGTCTGACATTGTTAGTGTTGTGTGTCGGTGTAATAGAGGAACGGTGGACAATATCGGTGAAACGCGGGTAGTTCGGGGAGCCGTTACTGATGAAAATCAAGTGCGGGTAGTTCGAAGGACCCGGGCTGCCAAACAAACGTCGAGCTCCGCTTCAGTCAACTCGTGACCACGGTCGCTGTAACGCGGCCGAAACGTCGAGAGGTAATTAAAAAATATCGTATTTACTATTCAAACTGCTTTTTAGATGCTTACCTTATTCATGAATAAAACTAAGTTAGTCATTGGATGTGATAAGAATGTAAATTATGTACCTATGTATTTATTTTACAAATATTGGTAAAAGCCTTTTAACTGCAAAAACTGCAATCTCTAATAGGAATTGATAAAAATCACAAGTGCATCTGATAAGTTTACCTGGAAATCAAAATGGCTTTTATCTGTTTTATTTATTATATTTGCATACCGATTCAAGAGAATATGATAAGAGAGATACCCAATATGAGTACATTTTATTGGAACTATTGGTAAAGTAAATATTTTTACCGTCGTCACAAAATTCTTGGTACCATCGAACCAATTGATTACTGACCCACCATAGAACCTATTCACAGTGAACGTCATGGTGACATTGCATTGATTGACAAAGGAAATGTTTATGACGTTTATTGTGACAACGTTCTGCGGTGGGTCAGGAATCAGTTGGTTCGATAGTACCTCTGAAGTTAATTGCTGAAACATCTCGACGCTCAAAACTCGGCTAATGCATACGATCTCATTATAATTAACTGACGTTTCAATTGTTATTTAATTAGTTTTGAAATGATTTTGTGTGTTTATGTTGATACTATTACCAAGTTGCATTGGGAGTACTTTCGACAGGCTAGCGTTAATAGTTCGCGCAAACCTGCGAAGCCATTGAGTACTACATGGCATATTAATATTTGAAACCGAGTAAAAGCTCAACTGAGTTCGCTAACATTTTTGTTTTGAGACGGTAACGGGAGATAAGAAATTCCATACCATATTCCCACACATTTTCATGCTAGGCATTGGGGCTTCAAGAGTTGTCTGTAATATTCATTTGTCAGTCCTGCTCAGATATGCGCTTTGAGCATACATACATACATTACCTCTGTATTATGTACTGTATAGGCAGAACACTCGAAAAGCTACATAGACAAACCCTATTACACGTTCCGTGGCCACGTTTATCATATTTTTACATACATACAGTCACGCCTGTATTCCTAAATGGGTAGGCAGAGCACACAGAACGCTGCATAGACAAAACGATGACAATTTCACTATTTGTGGCCATTTCTAGCATATGTTTTTCAGGTTTTAAGGTGGCAAGTACAATAGTGACAGGCTGCTAGCCTGCCGCCTAAATATACCTTAACATATGTCCTTAGTCGCCTCTTACGACATCCACGGAAGAAATGGAGAGGTGTCATTCTAAACCCTATACGGGTGCATATTTTTCTAGGTTTTTATTTGGTAGGTGTATTACTAACAGGTTGCTAGCCTGTCGCCTAAAATACACCTTAACCTTATCTTACTCGCCTCTTACGACATCCACGAAAGAAATGGCGAGGTGTTACTCTAAACCCGACACCACACGGATCCATATCATATTCCCAGCCGGTTAGATTGCGTGTACGGCGATGTCAAATGATAACAGATAGGATGTTTCCTGTCGCTGAATCACTGGCCGCCCGCACGCGAATCTAGTTGCTGGTGATCTGATGGCGATACTGGCACGGAACTAATGGCTGCTGGAGATGGCGGCGATTGGACTGTGTTGCCAGGGTTGAGTGTGGTCTACCTCTATAATGGCGAATATTTCCGCTTGTATGGGTACCTATACCAGCAGGCTTAGTACAGCAAGGTGCGAGTAGAGATGAGCTCGAGATAGAGTATACCTGTCATTATTTAAAAAGAGACGACAGAAAGTGCCAGGTAGTCTATCCCTCGGGTGTCTTGTAGCGGGAGTGTTGCTGTACCAAGCCTACAGAAGTCTATAAGACAATTTGTATCTTACCCAAGGTAAGCGTCTACCTGGGACCGCGCAAGTCTTTCTCAAAAATTGCGCACGCTTGCGATCCTTTTTTTTCTACATACATACATACATATTCTCACGCCTGTATTCCCAAGAGGGGTAGGCAGAGCACATGAATTCAAAAAATCCAGTGCCACGTTAACAATTTCAGGGTAGCCAGATGGTTAAACGTGATATTGCAGTGACAGGTTGCTAGCCCATCGCCCACAATACAGTAACCCTATCCCAGAGTCGACTCTCACGACACCCACGGGAAAAAAGGGGGAGGTGCTATTCTAACCCGGCACCACACGGGGGATTTTTCTTTCTGGTTGAGGAAAAGTGCGAAATTATGAGCTGTACGTAATGCGCATAACTTAATTACAATTATACTGACAAATTATGTTTACCTATTTAGAGCAGAGGTTTTCAAACTTTTTTTTATAAACCCCTTTCCAAATTTTGCTAGGTTCGGTGGACCCCCCCACTGCTTTATTCCTACCAAATTCCTAAATACACCTATTTTTACTATTACCACGGACCCCTGTTAAGTCTTCCATGGACCCCAAGGGGTCCATCTGGTCCACTTTAGGAATCACTGATTAGAGTATGATCACAGCGTATAACCTCTCTTGGAAAACTTGCGGTAACTTGCTTCAGCTCTCATTAGCGTCTTTAATTTATATCAAAAATTAAACGTACTAAACCCCACGTATTCCTGTCTCCTCCAACTTTCTAGTTCAGGTCGCACGGCTAAACTGGATTTCTCTTATCACCCCATCAAAGTAAACAAGACGACAGATACAAAGCCAGCAAGGTCCGCCACACGGCGCTTTCATCGAGTTTCCACAATTAGCACAGTTTGTGTTAATGCCGCGAGATAGTATCGCGCGCAGATCTGAGGCGAAATTTAAGAGCCTTTGAAAATATTACGTGAAAATCCTGCATATTGCTACAAACCATATCTTATGGGTAAACATTTCTAGCTATGTTAGATTTTAATAAACGCATAATTTTTTAATTCAATATTTTTTCTGATAGGTACGCTGCAAGTTGCACTTTTATGGTAACGCAAGCCAAAGTGTCAAGCTAATTATGCCACAAACCGAATATAAAAAGAAGAAAAGTAGTCTGCCAGACCATGCATGACCCGTGGGATTGAAGTTATTGTAGTAGTCGTATATGAAGCAAATGCTAACCATTTTCTTAAATGAAATGTTAAAAATCAAAGCTTCGACTATTTATTATTTAACCTGAGGCATGAGTCCGCTTAGAATTTACTTAACCCATTCTTGGTCACTGTGCCAATTTGGGAACACTTAAAATTAAGGGAAAAATTTAAATTGTTGACGCTAAATGTAATATGATTGGGTACAGTTTTATAATAATAAATAAATCTCCACCTTGTCGACAATAACGTCGCTCCAAACTCTACCGAAAAGGTGAGAAAACTCGCAAAAATGCCTAAAAAAAAAAATTTTTTTTTTCTCATTTCCTAATTCCTTTTATCCTCTTTAATTATAAAATCAACAAATTTTTGATGAATCTCTGCTAGTTTCATTTTGACCATTAATGGGTTAATCAACTTGTAGTTAACTTCCGTTACGACTAAAAACCCTATAAATTATGTACATGCCTACCATAGATCTCAAACCCGATACGCGCAATTAATAAAGATCTAGCGACTAAATCTACCTGTTTCACCGCCTCCTTAGCCTCATGAGTTGTGATTGGAAAATAAATTGCTTACAAAACATTCAAATGGCATCAGGAATGTACGCAGCTTTTCAAAACTGAAATACTGCATTATAAACAAGAAAATCGTGTATGTAAAGATTGAATAAAACATGATCGGAAGAAATATGTCTGTTCATTTAACCGCGGACTCACTGGCTCCCATCAAAAGCTTTCCATGCTTAAATAATGCATCTTCAGCGTTTGAAATCACGTCAGCTACATATAAGGAATTCGATATGATCAGTCTCCGCACTGCTAGCTTCTAGTGGCGCTCACTTTCTATTTATTATCTAGATTGAGGACTGGGATGACACCCGACGTGGGAGTGGAGTCGCCAATTACTCGTTTTTACCGCTCTTACTTGCGCACGATTAGCGGTCGGTTATTTATTCCGTTTGAAATAGAAACGTACTTGATCGGCTGCATGCGCTGGGGATCGTCGCTAACGGTGCTTGGACTTATAAAATGGTAACACGAAAGTTGCAGAAATGTACTTTAATGCTAGCTGTCCGCCCTAGCTTCGGATTCGTGAATAAAGTGAAACCTAATTCATAGGTGTTAAATTTTGAGAAAGTAAGGAACGTGATATGTACACTTTTGGCACTGTTTGGCACGGAAGTGGCATGCACATTTTTAAGTTATTATTATTTATTTATTTTTTTAGGCTAATTTATGTATTTTAGATAAGTTAATTGTTATGTCTGTGTCAAATTGTTGTCAATAAATGTCTTTCTTTCTTTCTTTCTTTTTATATGTAATAAATAGTGACGATAAAATGGCCAACGGACGGCTATTATTGATATTGAAGTACATTTACCTACTTTAGTTTATAAATAATTATGTACATTCAGAGTGCAAAATGAACGTTCCTAAATGTCTCAGATTACTAATCTCGCGAGTAAATCGAATCGCATGTTACTAAACACTGAAATGCCAGTCGCACTCTAGGAATTTTATTAGCACATCCCCGATATGTTGCAAACGGCGTATCTAATTAAAATTTATGCGTACATACGTTATTCAGTTATCTACGAGTTGACTTGTTTATATGTGTGCTGATATTTTAGAATCGACTACGACGGAAGCTGCTATGTTTGTATATTTAGATCGTTGTAAGACTGGTAATACAAAAATATAAACGTACTTTGTATTTGCTTTGTAGTTTAGTTGGATTTATGAATAAGCGTTTAAATTATAACAAAGTAGAACCAGAACACGAATATCCAATATTAAGTATTCTCGTTTTTATAAAACATACCTATACATAGACCTATCTGTTTATAGAAAAATATTTAGTTTGTATGAACGCATCTGTACTTACACCCTTCTTCCTCTCCCTATGTCTATTCTTCTCCAAAGTTGTGCGCAACCGCTTTATTAACTCCTCTATGCAATTGCAATTATAATTACATACTTGGATTGTTAATTAGCGTTGCATCAAACAATGGCCTTATCTTTAACTGTCTTCATGCTTATCCTAACGCTGGCGCATAATTCCTGCGCCCGCGGCCGTCTCTTATTTCAGTTATTTCCCAACTTGCCGATCGCGACTAAATCTTTTATCGCTACCAAATCGACTGTCGTAAATCGTACCGGTCCCATTGTTGGAGTACAGTGCTTATATGGGAGCGACCAAAATAAATCACGAACGGAACCATATCGGCGCGGCGTGGACTATCGCCCGATCGACGGATACGTAGATATTACGCTATTGAATTAGCATTACCTCTGTTCTCGATATTGTTTATTGAAAAAAGCGGTGGCTGATCGGCCGGCCGTGCACGTGAGCGGGGTTCACGACTGAGATGGCATATTTCGACTTCGGACCGTTATGCAATACATAGGTACATTTTTTGTGGCAAGTCTCGTTGTCATAATGTTGTAAATAATTGAGGGTACAGTTAATTGATTTGTGAATTTTGGCTCCCATTTTTGACAATCTCGAATACTAACTCAAATTTTCAAATATTGTTGATTTATAAGCCTAATTTAAGTTGAGCGAGTTCATATAGGTATTGAACAGGGATACCCCCATCATAATAATTACTGGTAGGAATGTCATACACAACTTATTACTTCTCGTGGGATAGCCACAAACGAATTACACGCAGACGAAATCGCTGGCTAGTAATAAATAAAAGTGAATCGCTTAAAACCGTATAATCTACGTACGCACATAACTTCAGATCACCACATTGTTTTTTTTTATTGAAATCAAAAATATAAATAATGTAAAAACTGTAACAGATGCAAAGATATTTGCAGAAACTACTGTTCAATAATAGCTGCATGTGATGTTACATTCTAATTTAAATTTAAGCCCGATCATCATTTATTTGTTTTTAACATGCAGGCTTTCCATCAGTTTGTTTCGATATAACCGTTTCTGCTATCTTAGAATTTTTCGTGCGGCTATCTTCTCCCCGCAATGTGATCTGCGGAGATTCCACAATACCATAACTCGCGGCTTGTAAAATTTCGTCGCCAACAGGAGTGTGGGATCGTGCGAGATCGTCGAGATTACGCGATTAGGTCCGCAATCTCCCGTGCCGTGGCACGCGTGGGCTCCTGTGCGGAACTTCTAGCGTTCTTTAGGAATTTCCAGTGTCTCGTACTGCTTTAATGTTTTTGTTAGCAGTACATAGTAAATACATTTTTGGTGTGTGGTGAGAGGCCATTAAAGACATAGGTTAAGGTACATTTTAGGCGACAGTCTAGCAACCTGTCCCTATTGTAACTGCCAACTTGAAACCTAAAAAATATACTAGAAGTGGCCGTGAAACGTGTAGTGATCATAGTTTTTGCTATCGCATTTGAGAATACAGGCGTGACGTATGTAAAAAAAATGCATCATCATTTAGAATGCTCGGGTGAATTAGAACTTCGATAATATTCTGAGTTTCTAAAAGAGAAACAAAACTAGGCTAACATTACTTTTTTTTGTAAGTCCTTAGAAATATGCTAACGAAAGCACTCAGGCCCTGTTGTCTGTATTCATCATCCAGCCTATATACGTCCCACTGTAGGGCACAGGTTTCCTCTCAGTATGAGAGGGCTTGGGCTATAGTTCCCACGCGGGCCCAGTGCGGATTGGGAACTTCACACACAACATTGATTTGCTTCGTCGCTGTGTGCAGGTTTCCTCACGATGTTTTCCTTCACCGTATAGCTCGTGGTAAATATCAATTCGATATCGCACATAAATTCCGAAAAATTCAGAGGTGCGAGCCCGGGGTTTGAACGCACAACCCTCTGCTTGAGAGGCCACAGGTCGAACCGCTGGGCTACCACGGCTACGGTTGTCTGTATTATCTTTTCCGAATTAATAATACGTATCTTCATCATCAGCGTTTACTGCCTTGTCTTACAATTTGACATAATAGTCGTCTGTTCTATTGATAACGATAAACATAATAAGTATTCGTTTAGAAGTGTGTCCATTCATTATTAGTATCTTATCTAATGCATTGACGCTTGTTGCAGGTGGCTCGACGAGCTGAATGGTCTTAACATCGAGACATCCACCCTTTAAACGTAAGTTTACTGGTTATCAATAAATTTACTATACAGATATGATACCCATATTAAGCATCGACTTAAAGCTCGATTTAGTAATAGTAAAGTCATTATTGAAATTATTGTTCCATCGGAAACGCTCGAATTCCATTCGGGATACGGATACCATGGTTGACAAAATGTCAAGTAATTTACTGAATAAAATATGATACTTAACTTATTATTTTGTGCGAATGTCAAAATAAAAATAATAAATTGGTATTGAAGCTAACTGACACAACATGATAAATACCTCTGGGAAGTTATAAGATACATCGGAAAAGCTATATGTACCCACTACATCTGTATTATAGTGGTCGGCAAACAAGTTGGCCTAATTTTAAGTGGTGGGGGTAAATTCGCGCATCGCTTTTTCCTGGAAAATACTATATTTTTTTATAGGTTTGTGTAGGCAACCGAAGTCTAAAACGAAGTTCGCACTTGCAAGTTATGAGAGACAACTCTCTGTAGCCCATTACGTTTCGAATTTCGCATACCTAAGATGTGGACTTGATTTTAGTGACAAGCGAAACTGGATAGGTACCATCGAACCAATTGATTCCTGACCCACCATAGAACCTATTGACAGTGTACGTCATAGTGACATTGCATTGCTTGACAAAGGAAATGTTTATGACGTTTAGTGTGACAATGACAACGTTCTGCGGTGGGTCAGGAATCAGTTGGTTCGATAGTACATAGGTACATAAAAAATGGTCCTTTCGGACACCTACTCAATTAAATTTGTGATTGAACAAAAGTGATTGTCTACTATCTACTTCAAAACAAACGACAAATTGACAATCGATCTACGAATACGAGGTCGTTGACACTTTTAACATACCGACTGGTATACACGAGCCGATCTGTTTTGTTTTCTTGTTGTTACAATAGCTAATGAAGCAGTTAATTTTACAGCGGCTTGTTCAGATAACTTATCTTAGTATACGAAACAAACCGTTGGCCTGAATGTTTGACTGATGAATTAGTTTCCGTCGATATTTAGTAAGTTGATTGCTTTAATATTGGTAATAAATTAAATTGCGTAAGCTATTAACCGTATGTATTTAACGCCTTAATAATCAATCTTATTCAGCGACAAAAATATGGCCCTTACCTTTATTGTGTACCTATGTTGGTTTTCTATAGTGCCATAGGCTTCTTCTGACGTGCCTAGTTCTTTATTTTTAGGTTCCAAAAACCTTATCTAAGTCTTTACTACTGATTAGATTTTAATTCGATTTAAATTAACACCGTCTTACATCCTATTCTTATTATCATCAATAGCTCCATCTTTGATTAGTCAGCAGTGAATGCCTCTGTCACAATCGATACCCTGATGTATTAATCGACTCTTCTGACAAATACAACCATTATTCAATTACTTACCTCGACGTGATATGATTGTCACTTGACCGGCCGCGGGGGCAATCAGATCGAATCAAGTGTGCCTTTGTAAATAGTATCGGCAATCGCCCGCTTCGGGTGAATTGGGAATAAGTATACTTGGCTGGTTACAAGTATTTTTTTACTTCTCTACTTTAACGTGAGTTTATACTTGACTGGCTGGATAGAAGATGTCCACTTATTTGCTTTTAGCTATTTCTCATTCGCATGTAAAACGAATTTGTAGGTAACTTGTAAGTTGATGAAACTTTTTTTTTCACTACCGTTTTAAGCGTTTTAGCGAGAAAACTAATGAGAAGACTAGTTTTGCGGTAGAACACTGCTGATTTGTGAATAAAATTCTATAGAATTTTTAGTGTTTAGTTTAGTGTTTTAGTGTAGTTTTTCCCGTGTGGTGCCGGGTTAGAATAGCACCTCCCCCTTTCTTCCCGTGGGCGTCGTAAGAGTCGACTCTGGGAAAGGGTTAGTGTACTGTGGGCGATGGGCTAGCAATCTATCACTGCAATATCACGTTTAACCATCTTGTTACCCTGAAACTGCTAAACGTGGCATTGGATTTTTGAATTCATGTGCTCTGCCTACCCCTCTTGGGAGTACAGGCGTGAGAATATGTTTGTGTTTATGTTTGAGAATTTTTAGTCTTTATTACTTCAATACATTACCAGCTCCCTGCGAGTGTAATCGCTAAAACAACAACAAAATGGAGATAACATTTATTCAAAGTTACTTTAGTTACATCAAATAAAATAAGATAAATAAAATCTTTTGAACACTAGTTAGCCTGATAAATCTGTCGATAACGGTGGGTTGTCTCATGCAGGTATACTAGAATTGTATCAAATACCAGTATTTTGCAGTACCGGCCCTTATAATTTTCACATCGTTTAAAGACAATAATAGAACACACCAATCAAACTAGCATCGGGGATATTGAATAATAATTGGTGCAGAGGTTGGCCGGAGCGGCGTCACGAGTGAGATGGTATCTCGCGAGCGTGCGGCATCCATCAGGTCTATCGGCCCGGTATCGCGCCAACGATAACCATTGTCTTACCGACCGATTATATCGGCGAAATTTGTGCTCGCCGCCGATACAACGTTTGTCTTTTGCCGCAAATGAGCCGGGTAATGGGCCGTACCGCATAAAAGGAACGTTTCTGCTAAAGATTTGCCGTGTCATTTAATGTGCCGTGGGAGCCGCTTTGTTCCCCGAGCCGTGGTTAATAGAAAAGTTAAGGGAGATGTTTGTGATAACGCTCATTTGTTTTGAGCCGGCGATTGGAATTGCGATAGAGCAGTTTGAGTTTCCGAAGGCTTGTGTAGCATTTAAATCGGCATGGTGGCTTACCGGATCGCGAAAGCTTAAACTTAAGCTTTCGGAACTTAAGCAACATACGTTGACATATTTAATTATTATGTATACATTTTTCTCGCGTCAAAACACTCCTAGTCAATAGGTACTTATATTTGAAGTAATCACTTGTCTCTGTAAAGTTTTTTTCTAATTTACGAGCTCGATTATTTCCAGACAAACCCGACTTATTAAGGTCACATGCTCTCCGTTGCCCCCGCCCACCGACGCCAATTAGCCACTTCTGATTCCCACATCTTAATAGCATTAGCATCATTGTCTCCCGCTCATTTATAAGCCGGCGGACAGTTCTATTGCCCGGCAGTCCATAACAGGCCGCGGCCGGTATCACGAATTTGTACCCCCAATGGCCGAAGGGGGAGTTATGGACACGCTCCGCCTTGCCCGGATATCGGGATAACTACGCGTTTTAGACAATGGACGAGTGCATTTAATATTTGCTATTCGTGATATTACGATTACTCTGATGTTGGGTTATGTGGAAGTGTATTGTACCTACTATTTAAATGTATCAATTAATACTCAGTGTTATAACAAGTCATAGTCGGTCAGATTCAGGAATAAACTAGACAGCTGTTGATTATCTCATTGGGTGAAGTATTCTTGTTTTAAAGATATGCTTTTCCGTTCGCAACTTCACGATGTCAATTTCGCTCTACATTCCAAAGTTCTACTTCAAATTACAAAATGGATTGGTTAATCTATCTAACAAGTCCTTTTGCACCCTGCCAGTCAATTGCTAAATCGCTGCGTCGATTCCGTGGACAGCTGTAAATCCATTTAGCTATAAGGCCGGCGCACGCGCCGACCATCAATTAAGTCCAATTAGACGGCGGTTGTGCTTTGATCCGCCGGCCGCAGCGGCCGACTTCTGAGTTACGAGGATTTGTTGATAGGTGAAGTCTGTTTGTTCATTGATGTTCTGATTAGTTTTTTATGCTATGGGCCATCACTATTTTAGCGAAATAAATTTCGCCTATTTGTAGAATAAAATTTCTTCAATTAAAATAGTAAGTAGCTCCTTGATAAATCAATCTGGAACAATTACTAGATAAAGCACATACTATGATTTATTTTTAAACCCTAAGTTCTATGTATACAAACCGGTACTCCTATAAGGGACCAAGAGTGCCCTTATTCTAATCTGGCTAAATCTTATCCGAACCTTGTCAATTGCTGGGGGCTACGGACATACATCAGGACCGTTGCCAGTCAATACCAGAGATAACGTCTAATCAATAGGACAGTGTTTTAAGACGCATGCCAGCTTTATCAATGCAGTCGCGCCGTCATAAACACCGCCGTTTACGTCGCCTATAAAATATAAACACAGCAGTTAATGTTCTTTCTAGGAAGCGAGATTACGAGCATAATCGTTGGTGCTTAATTATGCGCCAATATTACAAGCATTAGCAGACGCCTTGTTTGCTAGTTCATGATATGCGCTGATGGTATATTTCTTAATTGCTTGCACGATACAGATATCGGGGCTATTTCCAACATAAGAAGCATTATCATAACAATAACAAGCTAGTAACTCGGGGCTGTCGGCGATAACGACAGCGTTCCTCAGTCGGATTCTGTGCGGACACAGGGTACAGCTTTACATCAAGTTAATTCATTTTTTACCATATTACAACAAAATAATACTCATAATCATAAAGTAGTTTAGTGCAGTGAGTGTTTATTTATCGGATAGTTGTGTGAGCTTTAAGTCGCCAACTAATCCTTAAGGTAAATTTTTAATATGTTGACTCTGTCATTGCGTTAACTTGCAACCAACTAGTTCCGGAACGTATTGAGTCATCGACATATCCCCTACGGTTAAGATAGCATCTACCACAGTTAACATTTCCTACTCCTCGCTTTTTATAACCGACCTGTACTTTATACCCGTGATTGATGGTAATGGTAATTTATTTGTGAGCCATATAATTAGCCTATTGTTACCACCGACCGTTCAATGGTTTACCCAAGTTATTTTAGAGCGCATCGCGGTTGAATGGGATTTTTTCACATCTGACTGAACGGGTCGTGTGCGTCTCAATTTCTTACAAGCCAGATTCATTAATCATATCTCATTTGTCCAAGGACGTGCTCTGGTGTTAAGTTATTGTAAAATTCTTTTCAATCCCGCAGGTGGCATAGCCTTTCATATCCACTAGCTTTGTCATCGTATTTACAAATCCATTTCTTCCTTCCATTGCTTCAACATTTATCGCGCTAATGATATACTGTATTACTCAAACGACTTTATTACTCTACCGACATCAACTTTCGGTTTTATTTTAATTTATTACTAACCGTTTATCATCTACAACATCGTTTGCTTTATTACTGACGCGTAAAGTTACAGCATAAATGTTTTTTACAGATATTAAATCATAAACCTTAATACTTAATGCATTCAAGTGCCTATATTATCGATATCAAAAACTATTAAGATATTGAAGTGCGTTAGCCCAATGTGAAAATGTGAAAGCATTTCTTTTTGAATATGAATTTTAATATGCAGTCGCTGCTATATCTTCAAATACAAATTACCGGTAATGTAATGCCGGCAACGGAGTCGATTTGTTGCTACATGTGTGGTCTTTCTTGCCTATTTATTTTTTGCAGAATGTTAATTAGACTTCATGATAATTTTGCTTATTAAAATGAATGTCCAACTCACCTAACCGGTTTGTCATGCATTTGTAGGTAGGTAAGTAGTATTTGTTGTGTATTACAAGATTTCACCGAAAAACAATGCATGTTTTCGTACAATTCAGAAAAAAATAGTTTATTGTATTTATATGCATATGTTTTTGAAAGGGTTAAATATAAAGCTTTAATACACAATTGTGGTCCGTAAAATATAGTTAGTGTCACCACATTTATTTAATGGATGAAAAGTTTAAAGACAAAGACCGTCTTCACCAAAATAGTAAAATGTTGAGAAAAAATACACGAACGAAATCTATTTGCCGGTGTTACCATATTTATATAATTAAAACAGTTGTAATCACCAAATCACATATGACAGATAACAAAGCACAAGGTGCTTAAGTTAGGAAGATCAACAATTAAAATTTTGCGGACATCAACAACGACTTGAACGCGGACGACAACGGCCCCGTGTGGTGCCGGGTTAGAATAGCACCTCCCCCTTTCTTCCCGTGGGTGTCGTAAGAGTCGACTCTGGGAAAGGGTTAGTGTATCGTGGGCGATGGGCTAGCAACCTGTCACTGCAATATCACGTTACCCTGAAATTGCTAAACGTGGCACTGGAATTTTGAATTCATGTGCTCTGCCTACCCCTCATGGGAATACAGGCGTGAGAATATATAGGTATACATACATACATACATACATAACCGTCACGCCTTATTCCCTGCGGGGTAGGCAGAGACAACAGAGCGCCACTCGCTTCTATTCTGACATACCTCTTTCGCTTCACTAACATTCATCACTCTCGTCATACACGCTCGACGGTTTCGGGTACTCTTAATTTGGCCTCCCTTTAGCACATCGCCGATCTGGTCGATATACGTTCTACGAGGGCGCCCTCAACCGACTTGCCCTAACACACTTCCCTTGTAAATTTGCTTACATACCCTTGCTTCATCCATTCTCTCCACATGCCCAAACCAACGCAGCATACCTTTCTCTACCCTTGTTACAATACTCTCTTTCAGACCACACTTCTCTCTAATCACGCTATTACGCACCTATGTATGTATTTAATTTAAAAATAGTTGGTGGGGAATTGATAACTTTTCCTTGTTAAGTTATTTAAGTAGTCGTTCTTATAAATGGATGTTCAGATAGTTTCTTATCTGAACTTTGAGTGTACCTAACCATGTACAGGTAAACAATACTCGAAACTAGTTTTAGTACGTGTACACCAGTTTTTTTATTCTGGTCTAATGCCATTTATTTAGCGATTGTAAAACTTAAAAAATTCCTGGTGAACCACATGTGAGTATTTAAATAGTAAACCTACGTCAGAAGTAACTATTGGGTTTCTATCGGTTCTAATTATAAATTACGTGTCTATTTCATCAAGTCATTAACGTTTTTACGTACACGGTAAAATTTATGAGACAGGTAATAAGCTCAAACTGAATACACAAACGAATTGAGTGTACGACACCACGTTATTAGTCTGACCAAAGGATTATTTAAAGTCCCGTCGAGCGGCAGAGCAGTCAGTACAACTAAAAACTTAATCGCGGTGACCGCTAACAAAGACGTGTTTGCGTAAACTCCATCAATACTTTTGTTTACATTACATTTATTGCATCGAACTTGAATACTATAAAAGCGTATCACTTCAATAATATAACTATTTATTACTATCTGTGTTGTAGCGCTTTACTAATTTCCTCTTATCGCCGTTTAATTAAGAACATGAACTAACTCTTGCATTATCGCTCGGCGCCTTGTTTTAAATAGTTACAGTCCATTTGTTGCTTTGAATAATAATCTACAAGTTAGATACTGGACTCGTAAAAAGTGTCTCGATAACGATTATGGTTACCATGAACGTGTTTAAAAGTTTGACTCTGGCCGGTTTGAGCTGCTTCTGTGTGATTCTCTGCGTTCCGAGGTACGTTTGAAATACATGAAACATTGTTTCTTTTGACTGGGTTTGTTTGTTGTGAGTAGCCGGGGATCCTCAGAGCGGCGGCGCATGCAAATGAACCCGCGGGTAGCGGTGTCACTCGTGTGACCCTCCGCCATTACGAATACATTACCCGCTGTTGAGCAAGCCCTGCGTCAATTGTCGTCGCATTTGACGTTCTTACCGTATTGTCTACAAGCTCGTGATAGATTTTAGTACAACAGCTCTTTGTGTGTTAAACACAGATGATTTGTGAAACTCGCGGTTTACGTAGAAGCGCCAGCTGTCAATCAAAATCGGATCGGACAAGGTTGTTTTCGATGTTTGCTGCTCACGAATAAATGTTTCCTCGCCTTCAATCTTTATCAGTTACACAGTCGTTGGACTTTCAATATCGAAGTTCTATAAGGTCGAAAATACTTGGGACTTTGAATTTTTGGGGACAGTAACGCGTGCATGCGCTGGCTTGTTTTGAAGCATGATTGTTTTTTTGTCTGTGATTATATCGGTTCGCATTTAAACTAACAACTACTCGTAACACAACAGGAAAGAGACATAACAAATATTATGAGCGCGCTGACATGCGCAATTAGATCTGTGTATTTACCTGCCCACAAATACTTGTATAATTGGTACATTCTGACCCAACAATAGTGGTTCTAATTAGTTAGATAAAGTAAATAAAAATATGTAGATCTTTGTATTTTGCACTTAAATGGTTTGGCATAATTATTTCAGCGGATGACATATTCTATAGCTGATCAGTTATTGGTACTCGATTACATTGCAGTACTCGTAGTATTTTTGTCGGTAATTGCCTCTTTAGTCCATATCGAAAAAAAGTCTGGTGGATGTTAGAACGTTAGAACATAGCGATAGGCATATTGTAGAGGATGTAGAACATTAATCGAAATGGCATTGTTTAGTACTTTACACTATTGTAATGACAATGTTATTAGTAAATAGTAAGTAATAGACAGTAGAACGACCACAATTATCTCCAAGTAAGTGTAAATAGACAGTCCACGGGGCAACTAACACGCATCATCGACGTGTATCATGATTACTTAGCTCGATTGAAGTTCCTAAATGAAGTTTGGACGCGTAGCGTATTGACGAATGATAATACCCATATAGATACCTAAAATAACGTGTGCCTACATACTTTTTTAACCGACTTCAAAAAGGAGGAGGTTCTCAATTCGACCTAATTTTTTTTTTTTTTTTTTTTTTTTTTTTTTTTTTTTTATTTTTTTTTTGTGTGTATGTTACTCGATAACTCGAAAACCCGTGGACCGATTTTCAAAATTTTTTTTTTAATCGAAAGGGTATAACTCGAAATTGGTCCCATTTGCACGACACCAGGATCTGATGATGGAATCTTGGAGAAATCGAGGGAACTCTTCAAATTTTATATGGAGATGTACGGAGTTTTCGGTAATTTGTTGATGAAGTCAAGATTTTACATTCAGTAAACAGAATACTTTCAAAATATTGCTAACTAGCTGTGCCCGCGACTCCGTCCGCGTGGAATAGTGACAAATTTCCCCCGTTTTTCCTACATTTTCCACTATTTCTTCGGTCCTATTGGTCGCAGCGTGATGTTATATAGCTTAAAGCCTTCCTTGATAAATGGTCTATCCAACACAAAAATTATTTTTCAATTCGCACCAGTAGTTTCTGAGATAAACGCGTTCAAACAAACAAACAAACTCTTCAGCTTTATTATATTAGTATAGATTTGAAGTCGGTTTTTTTTTGTTTAAAATTATTCTTTGAGATAAAACCCAAATTGTAATGATTGCCGATTCTTACTGAATATACTTATTTGATAGTTATTTATGCTTATAAATCAATATCTATGCTTAGTTTTACCTATGTAGGTATCGTAAAGCGTTAGGCATGGTGTCGCAGACGGCGATACCTACTATGCGTAAATCACGAAACGTAGGTTTACTTGTCTAGCCTACCTATAGCTATATTTAGCTACGGTCAAATAGCCTGCATTTTTCGCCAAACTACGAGCGAATGCTCAAATGCTTTTGCTGGTCGCTTGAGTCTTAAGATTAGTTTCGGATTTTGCCAATATGCTCTACATGGGCTTTATTTATAGGTACTTGAAGAGAACATATAGTTATGCCATTCTTACCTTAACTATGCTTACGGATTTCAGGGGGAACATAAGTATTTGAGAAAGCTTTAACAATCTGACCGAGTTTGCCAGAATCAGGTCGATGAGATGAATCCTACTATGCTAGTGGATCTTAAGCCTTTGCCACATAAACTTTACTTTCCATGTAGATCACAGGCTTGAATGTACAACTGATGAAATCACATTGCTTTGGCGATACTTATAGGAAAGTGGTTATTAGTGCTCACAGCTCTTTCAATTTTTGTCAGGTCTTTGATTCAATTTTCCTATACTAGAGACCGATAGGTACTTAAAAGATGGTAAACAATCTTGACGTGTCTTTTTATTTAAACATACACTTTATTAATCAAAATCTTTACATTTTACAATTTAGGTATGAAAAAAAAAATTACTTTCATAATTGAATTGTATATTGTAACGATTTTCATTTTTAGACTGTGTATTTCAATAAAAAGACATGTCAAGATTGTTTACCATCTTTTAAGTACCTATCGGTCTATAGTATAGTGATCTCCTTAACGATCCATCGATTCGATCTAAGAATAAGTGAATCAAACAAGACATCACGAGTTTGACCTTGTCGTATATTGTGTCACGATACCCAAATGTGACTTGTCCCAGTCTTATAAGTCCAAATTGTCAACAGTGTCAGCATGGTGGTGGTGCTGAACGGGGTCCTCGCGGACGAGTGTCCGACGTCGGTGCGCGCCTTGCTGGCAGCTCATCCTGGCTACAGGGACGCGGCGGCGCAGTTGTTGGCCGCGGCGCCGCGCGTTGTCGGCCCCGCAGGACTGCTGTACGTGGCCCAAAGGGAACTGGCGGCAGCCGTGCCGCATGACAGTGAGTAGAAGATGCCTTTTTTGTCTTCCGACTTCGTTAAGCTGGCTATGGATCGTCTTCGTGAAGTTGGTTATACATCCACAGATTGGAGATCCTGGCTCGACTCCGTGGAAGATGAGGATGGCTGGGCAATTATACTCCGTTTAGTTTAAAATTTAGGCTTCCCAGGAATCTAACGGTGAAACTCGATATCCACGATAACTCTTATGGTTGTTATAATGTTCTCAACTAAATACAAACGATGTAACCATTTGCGATTACGCCTCGTGTTGATTTAAAATGTGTGAGAATTCGGCCGTTATAATTCTAATCTTAAATGAAACGGAGTTTAGTGGCGCGTAATCTTTCCGGCATACTGATGTCTATTGCTTGCCACATATACCAAAAGGAAGCCTAAGGCTGTAGACACTTCACACTTCTCTTCAATGTCTCACCGGAAATGGTATTCTCTTCGTACGGTAATGGTATACGGATCATCCTCTTCGACTTAGGAACGCCCAGTTCTAGATACCAATTATTTAATTCACCAATATCTCCGATCGATCTCCAAGATGCCGTACGGCGTTTTATCTACATGGTATGATGATGACTTACTATTACGCGTATTACCTTGAAAATGCGGTCGTCAGTTTTATTAGCAACATGTCTGACACAACTTCAACTAAATGTTAGACTTGTTAGAGTAACATCATGTTTACTATCAAATTTAGCGCGCAAATCTCAAAACACGAAGTTGTTGAAAGCAAGATGAATTGAGTTGATTTACGTTATTATCATGAATCGGTAACTTCAATGAATGTGCATTTTGTCTGATCCATTCTAACACCTGCGGGCTTAGAATGACTAGCATTTTTTTTCGAACTCACACGACGCTTTTCATTTTGTTTGCGTCAGGAATGGACTATGTTACATAAGTTTTTATACAACTGAGATGTAGTGAATCCTTGTGTGGCTTATTTTCTTTTTAACAGTGCTGAAATTATTAGCCGTTGAACATTTAAACACTGTTTTATTTTCCATTTCAGAAAATGTTACCATCATCGGTTCAGACGACGCCACATCATGTATTATAGTCGTCGTGAGGCATTCAGGTAAGCAAAATCAATATTTACTATAAATGTTTTAAGTTGTGTTCAGTTGCAATTTCAATTAGTTTCTTACAACTTCGTTATTAGTTATTAATCAGACTCTAAACAAAAAACAAAAGCAAAAACAAATGTACATAGAAATTTGTCCACAATAGTAGGTATATCGAATGATGATATCGATTGAATGTAACAAACTCTTTCGACAAAGCGTCTATTGAGACAACGGCGTCTGAAACACGCGCTCGTCTTTTACCGGAACTTTGCGATTTTTTATAATGAAAACTCTACCGAACTTTACTGCATCTTGCGCTTAACGAGGAAACTGAACCACGTTGAAGCAAAATAGCCATCTTATAAAAGAGTAGCTTGGAATGCGGTAATTTTCCCAATAGTAATTAGTAAATACTTGTGAAAGGTCCTTTCGAATCGCTAGCACCAATTTATTGTTAATTTTACCACTGCGCGGGAATGTTTACACCGTTGTGTCCAGCTGGTAGGGCAAGACAGCCGGTAATATACTGTTGTTAGCTATCTAAGGTTACGACGCATCTGCAAACCGTCTAATTAGTCTAATATTTACGGATTGTCCACTCCTTTTCCTTCCTTCTTGTACAAAACAGTAAAGCCCCGATCACTATGTATTCTATTATACAATGTTGATCTAAGTGCTTCAAATGGCTGAGAGCGTTAACGCGTGACCAGAAGGCTTCTTATAGGTATAGGTTTTCCAGGTAAAAGTGATGCGCGAACTTACCCCCACCACTTAAAATCTGGCCAAGTTGTTTGCCGACCACTATACCTCGTGTGGAGTAGAGTCAGTATTGCCATGCAAGGCAATTTTTTTACTCGTAGTAATATTACAAGTCTTTTCTGTTCACACTTACCTGGGTTAGCTTTAGAATGGTAGCATGATATCTTTTTGATGGACGGGCGAGTAAGTTCGCGTGCTTGTGGCTCGACTCAACAACTTATGTTTATCATCTGTTTAGCTTACTAGAGACAGGAAAATGGTATCCTTACTAATATTATAAGTCAGAAAGTGAGTTTGTTTGTTTGTTTGTTTGTTCCGCTTTCACGCCGTAACTACTGAACCGATTGCTTTGAAATTTTGCAGACATAAAGATAGAAGTCCGGATTAAATAATAGGGTACTTTTTATCCCGGAAAAAATTGATGTTCCCGAGGGAAAACAAAAATATAGTTTGCTTCATAGATCGATATCAATCGATGATAGATCGATAGCGATCGATGATGATCGATAGATCGATGGCGCTGTGTGTCGTTTAAAACGAGAAGTTTTTTATAGTTGTGCTTTATACCGCAATATAACCGAGTTCCACGCGGGCGAAGCCGCGGGCGGAAAGCTAGTAATATATAAGCGTTTTTCATTTTTCTATCTCTAGTAAACTGAACCTTCCATAAACTGAATATTGGAACTTGTCGTTACTCGCCTATGTGTTAATCAGTCGTACGCATTACTTCCTCGCCCGTCTGTCACGGAGTTCATTTAACTTTAAGTACATACTTACAGTCCCTAACTTTTCCATGGAAAAATCGATCCGCTAACTCGCCCCCACTAGTACCTATTACTAGTAGCTATAAATAGACTCACTTTACCTACTAACTTACTTTACTACTAACCTTTCCAGGATCAGGCGCAGTGGCGTTGGCGCATCTGGACGGGTCGGGGACGGCCGAGGCGGCCGCCGCGATGGTCCAGCGGGTGCAACAGCTGGCCGCCGGCTACCCTGAGGGCCGGCTCGAGCTGCAGCTGGTCGGCGGGTTCACTGACCCCCACCGCTACTCGGACGAGCTCTTTGCCAACATTATGCGTGAGTTCCGATCCAACCTTAACAAGTTAACACTGTTAAATGTTATTTACGTGATTGCTGCATAGTAAAAAATATTCAAAAATAACGTTGATGCGAATACAAAGAACGGATAAAATGGCGGCAAACCCGAATATTTACCACAAACAAGTGCGCATCAACGTCACAGACTCGCGGCACCAACCGTAACGACCGCATGTTCCAAATGTGAAATAATTTGTTTTCTTCTGATTTCAAGATGTTCGAAATTTTATTGTAAATTATAATGCTAGGTGCTACTGGATACAGATTTCTTAATGTAGAGTAATCTTAGTAAGTAGATAATTTGTTTATGAAATTAGGATATGAATGTAGATGGAGCATAATACGCTCTACCTCTTATTCCCATTGCGCATGACTTTGAGCATCTTATGGCTAGGCAGAAGCTCATAACAATTTAATGTGTATAAATAAAACCAACAACCTGTCAAAAGTGACGTAATACTTGCCACTGTTATTTTCTTGTCGGAATCTGACACAACAATGGACATTTCTATGACTGTTTTCAAAAATATTTCAGTATTTGAATACCAACTTTTCAACTATATTTTTAGGCGACAACGACATATATGCAGGGACTGCATATACGTCTCCAGCATGTACGTCTGTCCATGGATAGCAAATTTATGGAGTTCACCTTGAGTGGACTGTAAGGAAAATATTTGCGCAGTAAAATTAATTTGTCGGTTAACCCGTCGCTGCCTGCTTTGTCATTAATGGCTGCAATGAGACGTCGGTTACATTATTTTAATTAGTTTACTTAGAACGTGTCATTATTCCTTATGAGTTTACTTAAATAAAAGATTCGCAGTGGTCATTCCGGATGTTGATGAATGTCGCCTCAAAGATTAGTGAAATCCGAGACAGATTCATTGAAAGAAGGTTACATCTTTTGTCTGTTAATGTCAAAATCTGATGTTATAATCATAATTTATTCTATATCAATACTTTCACTTGTAACAAAAAGGCATAAGTAAGTACATACCTACATTAATTTTTAACAGACAGAATCATCAATATGTTGATCGGGGTTGTAAGATCGGGTCGGGTTTGCTGTAGTTAGGTTTGAAATGGAATTTAGAAATGGCGAGCACATTTATTTATTGCAAAGGTTACTATCGTACGCTTGACAGAGTGCCAGCACTGCGAGATATGTAGTTATGTAGGCGGGGAGTCAGTCTAATTGTTGAGCTTCAGAAAAACTAAATCACTTAAGTGTTTATAGTTTTCTTTAAAAGATTTATGAGAGTTAATTACTGTTGTAGAGAAAACAGTAGAAAATATTCCAAGTGCCTAGCTTTCGCTGTTACAAAATTGCAGATCCATTACTAGTTGCAAAAGACTTTGTCGAATAAAAAGCTAGAAGCGATTTAATCCTATTACCTATTAAACTATATTCCCGAATTTAGTCCCAACGACCAATATTTTTTGTAACTCTTGTAAAATCAAATCGACTACAACTGATTCCGAAGCTTTCTTTTCGAAAGTGACAATAGGGTCGCAAATAATTCTGAATAATTCACTAACAACACTGTAAATTCTATTCAGGTAAAATATTGGAAAAACTACTCTAATTCAACGTGGTGTTGCGAAAAAATAAAGTTCCTATGACTTATGTCACGGCTAGGTTTTTTAAAACCTTCTGGCTATGGTGTATAATAATTAGGTAACTGATTACATTTTAGGAAACTATGGAACGTTTATAAAAATATCTAATAAGTTGATTTATTCTAAGGAAGATGACTTGAATGTGATTGGTGATACACTATATTTTTGTGAAGCTTTGCTCGTTATATTGACTATGGCCAATAGAGCATAGAAACTTGCACTGACAATTTATTGTGTTGAGTAAGGTAAATTTTATATTGGGCTATGACTGGAGCATTTATTTTGATTATCTATGCGAGTATCTACGTAGAAGTTATTGAAGTTGGGTGTAAATGTAAAGTCTGAACAGAAATTAAAATTGTATTGCGGCTACTAATTCGCCGACAGAGTAATCATTATTGGTGTATCACGCACTGTTCAGCCATTAGGTGCTGACAGATTCAACATTCTTGGCAATGAAAATTACACAAACGCTAGGATGTAGGTATTTGTGAGTCTGCCACTGGTAAACACGAAAAGGAATAAAAAGATACTTAAAGCAAATTTTTGTGATAGTTAAACAACCTAGTTTACTAACGATCATTTAATTTTTTTTGATTAATTGCCTGAATTTTGATTATGATTTATGAATTCAATTATTGCGCTTATTTTCCTTTATCTAAGTTTAGATTACACCTTTACACCTTACCGTCATCCAAATGAAGATTTCACGAAAAAATAACAGCTTTTAGGAGGTTTGAGAGTAGGATTGAATTGACATCCCTTTTTTTCACTCATGGTTACATTTGTCTTATCCATGGCTCTTTGTTTCCAGTATCATTCCACCGGCTCTCAGTCGAGATAGACCTGACGCTCGCGTGCTGCTGCGAATTGAACACAGCTCTCGGCGGCGGTTCGCCCGCTCCGCTGGTCACCGGGGTTGGCGTCGATATCAGAGCTGGAGACCTGTTCCCAGCGACCTTCCCGGACAAGGGGCCCGAGCTGCCCCTGAGGGGCGCTAGGACAATCACCGGAGGCCCCAACTCTTCACAGGCAAGCGTTAGTCCTTTATAAAACTCCACAGATTAAGGTGTCATAATCTTTGCATCAGTCTTATCTCTGCCTACTTCCAAGCTTGAAATGCCCTGAACGGCCGTAAATACTATTTCTAAGAGCCTAACGTCCTGTGAGGGCATCTTTCAAGGCCTGATTGATATGGTTATCTAAGACTTTAGATTCATACCTGAAAGGGCGTTAATATTTGTTAATGTTACTAGTTTTAATGGGCTAGTAGCTGGTGAGGATTATTGATTATAAACTTTGGACTTTTGTCTTGTGCTCAGAAGCCAAATGACCAGATTTTTGTGTATGGTCTGTGTGTTTAACCACATCCTAGTTTGAGAGTAGATACAGATTGTCCCGCGACATTTGTTTAATTTTCATCTATACCTATTCTACTTCCAGGTGCTAGATATCTACGACAACGCAGTGGGTATGCTGCGCATCGGGCCGTTCAACTACGACCCGCTGCGCGGCGTGGACCTGTGGTTGGAGCAGTCGGACGAGTTCATACTGCAGCATCTCAGCACCACACCTGCCGTCGAGCCACCGCACTTTGTGCATCATGTGAGTGCTATTTTAAAATTATCCATGCCTACTATGAGTTACGTATTTGAGCCTGTATTGTCTCACTGTTCGGGAATCTTTTCACTGCTTTGTCTTTTGCTGCTAGCGGCCAGTCCTTAAAAAAGCGTCTAGCTCATCTGGTCGTCTCGTAGACTTTATGGGACTCCACTTAGGGTAATCTTCGCCGGCATCCGGATGAGTGGATACGAATAGTGGTTAAAAATCTGTTAGATAAATTGGCGGCACGTTAAACGCCGGGGACGTAGGCACGTGCATTTTAAAAGAACAAAGCGCAAAAGTAATTTGTGTAGTCGATCTAAATTTTACGACCAATATTTTATGTCAATATTCTTGTTGCTGTGAAATTTGATTAAATGACGTGATTTGTTTTTCAATCTTTAGGTATCTTCGCGTTTCAATACACATGCATATTCAAAATAGTGCATGGTTTTTATAACATGCTGGGTTTTTCCAGATCCGCTCGACGCTGAAGTTCATCCAGCAGCACCCCTTCCCGGCGGTCACGGTGTTCCCGGAGAACCGGCCGCACTACTACCGCCGCGACGAGCAGAGCGGCTGCTGGACCCCCGTGCGATTCTAGGCCTCCACAACATACCAGAGACTAGAACATACTGACTATTTCCCTACTAACGTGGGTTCCTCTCATAGGTGAGCTGCACTAAATCAGGGTTCAAGATAAGATGAGAAAACGCACGAAAGTGAGTCGTTTAGCTAAGCGCATCTTTAAGAGGAATGCATGTTAGTGCGGTGGTAGCAAGTCTTAATAATTTCTAGTCTCTGAGCAAACTCAATCTGGCGTCATATCACAGACAAAAATTAGTTTTTTTATGACGGCTGAAATATGTTGTTCTAGGACTCCTCAAAATTCTGGCTTAGCAGTGCCGTTTACAAGTCAAAATACCCATACCAAATCGATATACATATACCGATACCGAACTGATGTCGAAAAGAAAGTAGTGGAAAAGCAACTTTGGTACAAGTCACTTGATGACATTCAGACAACTGACGATATTTTCTTAATACTGGAATTTCAAACCTATTTGGAGTTACGCTGTATAAAAAAGGGAACATTTTAATAAACATTCAACAAAGTAACTTATGAATTTGCGAAATTCCATTCCATTTTGAACACTAAGTTTGTAATTTATACAAATACCTACAAATATGAAGTACACTTGAATGGAGTTCTATAGCAACAAAGAGTTTGCGATTCGGATATTTATTTCTGACTGATTTCTACTGTAGGGTATGATCGATGGGCGAAGTTTACCGTTTTATAGTTCGCCGGTAAAGTTCGGTCGAAAATTTCGGTACATCCTTGCTCTCGTGCAAGGACAATCAGGCGTGCGGTAAAGTTACTCCGGCGATATATCCTTCAGAGAAACTTCGCCACGTATCGCACCTATTTACATAAACGTTATTGTGATAAATGAACTATTAGTACATAATAATAAAAATATTGTACGACATTACTTATAAATATGGAATTAATACTTACAGTGGATTGTGTTTATAAAAAGAGGGGAACATAGTGTGAGTGCTGTAACTTTACGATAAAATATTAAAGTGCTGAAATTTTACAAAGACTTACGCAGCACATGGAATGTTTGTGATAAAGGGGTCGATAGTTTGAGTTTCTGATGTAATTGAAAACAATGTTAAAATACGTAATATGAAACTATTTCTGTTGTAAAACCAACGTATGTTACAATCGCCGAGGCGAAAGTGCAAAAAATGGACTATAAAATATCCAAACACTGATCTAAAGGGTTTGACAAAAAAGAGACAAGAAGGTAGTTTGCCATTTATAGTATGGCATTGACAAGAGAAGGGTGAAGACAAAGATGAAGGGTTAGGCGCAGCGCAGACGTCAGAGTTTTGTGCGATCGAGTCTGCGCAGCAATAAATTGTCTGAATGGCGCGGTGACAGCTTCCAGGAATTTCCATTCAGAGTTTCGTGGAAGCTGTCACCGCGCCATTCAGACAATTTATTGCTCCACAGACTCGATCGCACAAAACACTGTCGTCTGCGCAGCGCCTTAATGTTTAGATACCCTGCTGAAAGTGGTAGCTTCTGTGTCTTATCATTTTGTTTTGCTTACATATCCTTGATTCATCCATTCTCTCCACATTTACATCTTTTCTTATTATGCTTATAATCAGTTGGAAAGTGCATGAGAATCTAGTATGTTACAAGCTTTTATTTAACTTGTAATGTATGTAAAAAAAAAAAATATATCTTCAGCCACTTGTGCTGAAATATTGTATACCTACTTATAAGTAAATTGGATGACAATGCAATAATCCGGTAGAAGAATTCTGGTGACCTTGCTAGGACCTCATTCATATGGTAACCCAAATGGGTTGAGAACCTACCAACGTCTTACACATTGTTAGCAAGATAGGAAAGCACAGATGGAATTCATGTACGCTGTTACCAATTTGAGCAGTGTATTATAATTTAGTTTATCTTTGTGTTCACCGAATTTCGCCTAACCATCGCGAGATAGACCTCATCGAAAACTAATTGTTTTGGGTGTAAATAAATTTAAATAGATTCATTACTGTTGTTAAGTTAATTATTTTGTATATTTTGGCTCACCATGACAATGTTATGAACAATTCTTCCAACTACGTTAATTTAGTGCATCACAAAAGTCACAAATTGTATGTGACAACTGAGATCGATTTATTGTTAATTTTCTTGCATAATATGTCTGTATGCCAACAGCGATGACATGAGAATTGCCAGTTTTGTTTATTTAGGAACACATGTTTCTTGTAAATAATTTTAACGAACAAGTACCTAGTTGTAATTTATCTAGTTATGGACGTTAATAGTTATTGTTTTGTGAATTATAATGAATATATTGAAAGTTCAAAAGTTTCATGCATTTTTACTTAAATATCCTGTTTATATAGCTACTCCTAATTCCAAATCATACATACCTATTATTTTGTTCAAGAGTTTATGTACGAAAAAATACGTTTAAATAGGTTTTTATAAACCGTTGTATTTATGAAATAGTAAAGTACTTATTACCCAAAATTTTACATCTTTCTTTTTTCACTTGTCGCTTGGAACATGAATTGTTCAACAGCAGTTTTCAACCCTTCATTTTCTTTGCAATGAAATTCAAACACTAAAGCATTATTCAGGCAGCTAATGGTAGGTACTTACTTCAGGTCGGTATCTGTACAATTTAAAATTTCCTCTGCTTGTTATTCCGGTCACAGGCTATCCATACCTAACGTTTAGCTACTGTTTATTTGCCAAATAAAAATAAACTACTATTGAACACGAAACAAAAATCGCTATCCGATTCGCGCCATTTTTTTACAATTAAAGCTGTTCGAGACATTGATAAATTGAAAAAATGACAGCTTCGAAAAGAGCGTGTGTGGCCTCAGATAAATAATGATCCTTATTCCTCCGAGTGTGTGGCAAACGGACACAGACATCCATTTGACTTATTATTCCTAATTTTTATACATGGAAAAGTTGTATGGACGGTAGAGATAAAACAAAGCCTAGCTGCTATAACATTAATTTACTGATAGAAAATCTGACTTCCAAAATAGTTCATCTGTTAACAAGGCTCTTCTTTGATCCGAGTCTTCTTAGACGAGAGGTAGGCGAAATCGTGTTACTTTATTAAAAAAAAACAATAATCAAAAAACGAGCCAACGGCTTAAATCGACGATTTTGTTTGTGTCTGAAATAATTTTATTTTTACATGTGTAAAAAGCTGGCAACACAAGCAAGGACACAATTTTTTTGTTGATTTGACAGCTGACTTTGCAAGTGGATAGTTCTGCCGTAGTTTCACAAAGAAATTTAATATCGAAAGTTTGGTGGAAAGTGCAAATAAACACAAACAAGCTATAATGGAGAAGCCTACAGTTACTGAACAGCCACCGCCGTATTCCTCTGCTGTGCCAGGTAAGCGACGCTTTTATGAAACCTTACAATACTTTAATGATGCATGATTCACTTGAGATAAGCAGCATTATTGTGTCCTCATACTGCGCAATCGAAATTATGTCAAAGACTATTAAAATACATCATAAATCTCAGCTTACTACAGTTCGGAGTACATAATACGTCCGACATATTTATATTTATTGAATGTCCGTTAAGAGTCTAGAAAATAGTTGTTTGTTTGCGTACATTAATTGTTATCAACGTATTCGTCAGCGTATCGATTGCACTTATCGAGGCCGGCGCTAATTAACATAAAACAACAAGTTTTTAATGTATTTATCTTATTCATGAAATAAAATAGTATTTCCAGTCACAAATATAAAACAACTCAACACAACAAGGACTAAATTTTTTTAATGAATTTATTTTATCATTCTTGGATTAGGTATGTTGATGCTCTTAGTTCTATTGTAAAACCTTGATCATGAAATATCTTGCTGTTCTTTTAAATTTGTAGATATAAAATTATTAGAATGTAGTGCTGTTAACTCGGCAGGAGGCGCTACCGGGTAAAATTTACCACACGGTGCATAAACTCGTAAATATTTCTTTTTTTGCTCAGTTTTGAGCCGCGTCACTTTAAGTACCTCTCGAGAAACATACGTTAGACCACTTTTTTGAATAAGCAGGTAGTGTGCGAGCGGCATTCGGACACAACACATGTTTAAGGTACGTATGGGTATTTTTTACCCAGTAGCGACTGTTTGTGTCTTTATTTTTTTATAATCTTCATTTAACATTATTGTTGTTTTAGATAGTCAAGATGTCTTATTTTCCACTCAGTGAAGAACAAATAGAAGATTTCCTGCATTTAGAAAATAGTGACGAAGAAGATATTTCTGAAATTGAAGACAATGAAGAATATAGTGAACATGATAGTAATTCAGAGCAAGAGGGAGAAGACATACGAGCATCCTCAGTTATGTCGACATCTAATGAAGATGATACAGTAAGTGTAAACGTACAAAATCACCAGAATCTAGATGATGTGCCCTTGCTGTATATAAAACGTGGAAAATTTACGGGAAAAGATAAAACTACCCATTGGCAAGTTTTGGAACCTCCACAAAATGTTCGGACCCGTTCTCATAATATTATAACTCATTTACCCGGCCCAATTCGTGAAGGTAAAGATTGTTCTAATATTTTAGAGGCTTTTAGTCTTCTTTTTACAGATAGTATGTTACAAAAAATTGTTGACTACACTAATATTTATATAGAAAATTTGAGATCAAAGTATGTCCGGGAGAGAGATTGCAAGACTACAGATATTACAGAGATCAAAGCAGTTTTGGGATTACTCTATTATTGCGGAAGGCTTCGAAGCGCACACCTCAACACTAAAGATATTTGGTCAACAGATGGCACTGGTTGCGATATTTGTTTGGCAGCAATGTCACGAAAGCGGTTTCATTTTCTTTTGAGATGCTTACGTTTCGATAATATTCACACGCGTGATGAGAGAAGACAAGGAGACAAACTCGCGGCATTCCGGGAAATATTTGAAGAGTTCAACGCGAATATAAAGAAATATTTTTCACTTGGAGAACATGTCACCATCGACGAAAAATTGGAAAAAACACGAGGTCGATGTCCATTTCGCCAATATCTGCCAAGTAAACCAGGGAAGTTTGGAATAAAAATACTTTTATTATGTGACGCTCGTTTGTTTTATACTGCGAATATGGAAATATATCTGGGCAAAAATGAAGGCATTTACGATCATAGCAACTCTGCGTGCGATGTGGTAAAGCGTTTGGTGGAGCCTATAAAAAATTCTAACAGGAATGTTGTGATGGATAATTGGTTCACGAGTCTTCCACTTATGGACGAGTTACTCAAGGATTACAGATTGACTGCGTTAGGAACCGTGAGAAAAAATAAGCCTCAAGTACCACCCTTTTTTATATCAACAAAGGGAAGAGAGATAAGTAGTTCCGTTTTCGGATTTAGACCTGATTGCACTTTGGTATCGTATGTACCAAAAAAAGGGAAAATTGTACTATTAGCTTCCACAATGCATCACGATGGAAAAATTGATGAATCGACTGGTGACGCCAAAAAACCCGAGATGATAACGGACTATAACCGATACAAATGTGGAGTCGATGTTGTTGACGAGTTATGCGGAACGTATTCAGTGTCACGCATCACTAAAAGGTGGCCTTTGGTTTTATTCTTTGGTTTTTTGAACATCGGGGGGATAAATGCGTATGTTATCATAAAATCAAACAGAGAAAATCGCGGCGATGTCGTGTCACCGAGAAGAGATTATTTGAAAGAGCTGGCCGTATCACTTGTAATGCCACACGTAAGGTCCAGGTCTGCTATACCAAATCTGCCTCAAGGTATAAAAGGTAAAATAATATTTTTACTTGCTGGCGGTAATGAACAAAATGACAGTCAGAGTCGCGTTTATCAGGAAAGAGACCTGCAGCCGCGCTCGCAAATATCTGCATCACGATGTGCAGTGTGTCCTTGGAAAAAGGATCGAAAAACTAAGACTGATTGCAGTTTATGTCATAAAAAAATATGTAGACAGCATACTGTTCCTATTTGTGAAGAATGTGCCCAAAAAAGGTAGTCACGTAGAAAATTCAATGTGCCATATTGTAAGGAGAGTGATTATTTTTAAGTTGTACTTTGAACATTTTTTTTTCAAAAAAAAGCCAAATTAATGCATGTTACAATTATAATCATAATTAAGAATACAATATGTTAATTATGTATTGATCTCGTTTTTTCATTTTTTTTCAGTTTTTTATAGTTTAATTTTAGTTTCTTTGAAAGCTACATGCAAAAAGTGTTGTTTTATATACTGTTATTCAAAAAATTGTTAGTCATTTATGTGAGGAGTTAATTACTTTTTTCCCACACTATTTCGTTAAAAATATAACAAAATATAATATAAAAAATTGTTTTATTGAAATACCTACAAAAACCATCATTTTTAAAATAAACACCATTGTGGTATTTTTTACCCGGTAGCGACCGTCCGTGTTGCATTATGGGGCGCGCCTCCCGCCGAGTTTAAAACTCATTTAACTTGTATTTATCCTTTCTTGTTGTTGTTTTATTCACTAATTATGTCACTAATCTACCTTTTCCATCTTCGTAAAACTAAAATAATGCTATAAGTGGCTGCAAAGTGTGATAGAGTCATAATCATGGTTTTGTCTATGTCATGTTTCATGTGCTCTGCCTACCCCATTTGGAAACACAGGCGTGATTGTATGTTGTTGTTGTTGTTATGTTTTATAATATGAGGCTTGCATATAAACACAAAATAGATTATTTATTATCATTACCTAGTTAGTACAAATGTAATAAAATACTCATCTTTGGCAGCAATACTGGCTTTTTGTGACATTACTTTCATTTAAAAAAAACAAGCCAAATGCGAGTCAGACTCATATTCAGAATCATAGTTTTTGAATGGAAGCCTCTTTAAATACTTATTTTATTTCAATTTAATTATTTTATTTTATAGAAGATATTGAACTAAATATTCTGTAAATAATTCAAGTGTCTACCTATTACTATTATTTATATCAACCAAAAAACACAACAATGCAAAACAAAAACAGAAAATTTAAGATTTTTAGTAGACCATGTCTTTTTTAGCTATAAACTTAATACTGTTTGTTAAACTAGGTACCACTAGTTCAGTTTTTTCTCTAATTCAAATTGTGTATGTATATTATATTCGGTCATATACCATAACTTTATATGAACTGCTGAGCATAGAAGGCCTACATGCATTTGGATTTATCACACAGATAAATCCATTATTAAAGTACCAACAATAACAGTCATTGTGACTCTTAGTCTTATCTATGATAAAACAAATGTGACAATGAGAGTCAAGAGTCATTTTGAATAAAAATTTATCAATTGGTGAGTCACTACATTGTGATTTATAAAAATATGATTGCTTTTGTTCTGCTGTTTATGTTACATTTTATTTAGCTCATACATGTGACTCTAAACCTAATTTTAAAATGCATATGAAGAATACTATAAACCAACTATTATGTTTTAATATTAAAACAAGCTTGAGAGGTTGTAGTTGTTTTTTTAATCCCAGTCATGCGCTAACTTCTATATCACTCTGTTTCTAATATCGGATGAGGCGAAGGTATGAAGAATTTGTTCAACACTTTAACTATTTCGTTGAAATCAACTTCACTGGGCTTCCTTGGTGACAACAAAGATACAATCAATGTAAACGCCTCCTTGCCGCATTGAGACAAAAACAAAGCACGTTTCTGCACCAACTAATCTGCAAATCAAATGAGCGTACAATAACGCCTGTGTTTCTAATCTTGTAGGCGGAGCACACAAAACTTCTAGCATAATTTTTGTTTTATAAACAGATGGTAGATGTATAATATAGGTAGTGCTAGGTTGCTAGCCTGTTGCCCAAAGCATAACTAAACATATTTTTTTAGTAGCTTCTTACAACATCCACAGAAGAAATGGAGATGTGTTATTCTAACCCAACACCAAGGAAAACTATACTAGTTTGCTCAGTATAATAATACGTGTATTCATAATTATCATATCATTCAGTTCATAAGTGATATAATTACCTAGTTGTAGTTGTATCAGTTTCAATGCCATAAATCTGTCCAATGAAGAATAGATTTTAGAATGGGTTGTTCATATACATATAAATACTTATACATCACCTAATTGGGTTAGGCAGAGCACACGAAACGCTACATAGACAAAACCGTGACTGTTTCACGGTTTGTGGCCACTTCTTGGAAGAGGTGTGCCAATATAATAGTGTAATAGTCTTACGACATCGTAGAAATAGAGAGGTGCTATTCTATCCCGACACCACACAGTACGAAATAACTAGTTCAAAATCGTAACGCGTTGATTCTATTAATTTGCAGGGCCACCGCCGCAGGCGCAGCCGGCCGGGGCGCCGTACCCGCCCCCGCCCCCTGGCTACACCCCCTACGCCGGCGCCGCAGCTCCCCCCAATACGGCCTATCTCCCCAACTACGGAGCCACCACAAACATCATCATCCCCCCACAAATCATCGCCGTCAACGCCTGCCCAGCCTGCCGCGTCGGCATCCTCGAAGAAGACTTCACGTGCCTCGGAATCCTATGCGCTATCTTCTTCTTCCCCATCGGGATACTCTGCTGTCTCGCTCTCAGGAACCGACGGTGCACGAACTGCGGCGCCATGTTCGGCTAAGACGGACTGAAAATGACTTGGTTACGAATCGGATTCACGATATGGTATAAACGAGTGCCTGAAAACTTCGAAAATGTAATTTTTTAAAGCTTGAAGATCCGTCCATTGATTCTTGAAGCTTAGATAGGAACATTGATTAAATAATTAATAACGTCAAACTGATAAGATTGTAAATACATTAAAATTTCTGTGTAACAGACTGATAGACGTGGTATTTCCCGTCATTATGAATTTTAGCAAATATTTATATTGTGAGACACTTAGCATCCGTGTCTGATTTCGGTTCTCCGAACTGGAAACCACAGTTCTGTAGGAAATAGCCTTTATGAGCTATTAGTTAAAACAACAAATTGCATGCACATTCTCATTATCAAGCAGCTATTAAACATACACAACATATAGCTATGTTATAATGAATTTTAATGAAAAAGCCGTAAAAAAACTGTTCTTGCCCTCTGCCACTTTTCTTTAAATTAAATGTTAACAATTGATTGATGAATTCAATAAGACTTGGTATTTAAAACCAAAGCTAAATTATAATTTGTTATAATTTTGATAATTAGAAAAAACTTGACATATTTACTAAAAAGACAAACTGCGAGATACATACTAAAGTATTGTAAGTTCTGTCTTTTTTAGATTTGAACTAAAGCTCAGACTAGTCTGTAAACAAAATGGAAAGCAATTTTCCTTATGAAAACAAAAGAACACCAATAATTACTACTCAGGATGCCAAAATAAAAAGGTTAATAATAAAGTTAGCTAACGGACTAACTTTCTGTTCACAATAATGATTTCAGATGATTCTCGCTACTAGCTATTAACCTTGCAGAAAAACCGCATTATCGTTGTCGTGAAGTGCAACTAGGAAGGACAAGAATACTATAAAAATATTGTTACTGATTTTATTATGTGACATTGACACTGATTTGTGTTCAGTCAGCTTCTCTGTATGAACTAAAATTTTGAATATCTCTTTTAAAAAAATGCTATCAAGATGAAACTACGTCATTGACTCAACTAGCAGTCGTATGCTGTGAACAGTAACTAACATATATAAACTATTAGTGAGGTGTATTATGTAAATATACCCACTTACAAACTGGCTTAGCACAGTAACATGCGCGAGTCGTTTCGGAATAGACTACCTTACCTGTCACTTTTTGAAGTCTTTAGTTAGACAGTGACAGGTATAGTCTATATCGCGACCGACTCGAGCCGCGTTTTGCCGTGCTAAGTCGGCTAGTTGTCGATTTTAAAGACTAACTAACCTCTGTTTAAAAAAAAAATCTACGCTACATAATAAACGACAGACAGACGTTTGACAGTGTTTACAGCAGCTAGTGACTAGTATAGTAGCTGGAAAAAAAGAGTAAAATTATGAAGTATAGGACCTTTATAGCAGAAGGTACCTAATGACTAATTATTTATCTTACAAGAGTTGTAGAGCGAATCAAAAACATTTCACGAGATTTTTAGTTTGGGCGGCGTTTCTATTGCCTGTTCTAATTATAAAATTAGAAAAGTAAATGAAGGGTGGTAAGCATCAGGCCGTAAGGCAACTTTTAGTAAAGTAGGTACCTAACTGGTTAAGATGTACTTTATTTAGCAATATACTTTTAAAATGCGTTATGGGTTACAATAGGGCATAGTATTTGCTAGGTTTGTTTGAACTATGGTTTGTAATTCACTTTTATTGCCATTTTACGTGCCTTCAGGATCACTTATTGATTGTTTTGACTTCATTACCATCTAACAAATGACCATGTTAAAGTCAAGCCGTCTTACATGAAAGTCTGGTATCTTGGATTAGACTACAGATTAAGTATACATACATTAAGTGGATAATGATATGGCATGACTGTAAGCTTGCGATACGTACCCTTCAGCTATGACGTGACTAACTGTTCTTTTACGTCAGGCGATTTATATTTATCATGTTTATCAATGAGTCAGTCTGTGAATGGTATTGATTTCAAAATATATTAGTTTTGATCTTTTATAAATTATCCACCTATTTTATAAATGCCATTTCTTTTAAAATCTTTGAAAGAAGAATCGTTATCGTTGGAATGAAATCTTTACTACCTACATTGAATTAAGTTCACATTAATTTTATTTACTTTCCGGTGCGATATATTTTCAAGGTAGAGACAAATTGATTGTAAATTGAGGGAACCATCAATTTCCTGTAATGTTTGGTGGTTCCTACCGAACCCTTTTTTTTAAATGCTGGATTTGTCAATTTTAATGTAAACAAAGCACTGTTTTAAACGTGGGCACTTAGTTTTAAGTAGGTGTGTAATGGTATCGATACAATAATGCCTATTCAAAATATATATTATAAGATGATTGAATTTGTAAAGATTTATAAAATAAAAGTTTGAAATAATGTATAACCTCGTTTCTTTTTCGAATGTGACATAGCTATTAAAATCAATTGTTTTACAAATAGCCCTATTTAGTAATCAAACTACTATTTCGGCGAACATTCCGCTTAATCGACGTGGCATTAAAGAACTTCACAACACACAACTACAATTTTCAACCCGACTGCCCGCGTCTGCAGTCAGAAGATAGCTGCAGTCAATCGCTTGGATATCGGCGGCAACGACCCAGATAATTCATAGCTCCATCACTTTACCAGTGGACCGAGAAGCTTGCTCATGATCGCAGGTCTGTAGTAGGTACGTCTAGTAGTGTAATGAAAACGATGATGAATTCGTTAACGAATTCGCTTGCGAGTTATCACGGAATTGTATGGAGACGTGCAGTTGTGCAAACGTTCCGCTGGCGGCGCTGTCACAGTTTCCATACAATTTTGCGATAACTCGCAAACGAATTCGTTAACGACTGCGTAATCGTTTTCATTACACTAGACGTTCTGTTCTTCTCTAAATACGTAAACATTCGTGCCTGCATTCTCAAATGGTAATCAGAAAGCCACGAAACTTTACATAGCAATACCATGACTTTAGGTTTATAAAATTAGATAAAAAGTTATAGAAGTGAACTTAACAATACCTTTAATAGCTTCTTTTTTTTAAACTAGTTAGTTAAATATTGTCGTATTTGAGAATGACCGACGTAAAAGTAAAGAGCATTAGTAGATAGCTTATAAAATTTTAATAAAACTCGTTTTATCTACTAGGTTTTCGCTAATATCATATCCTTAGACAAACGATTAATTAATTCAATAGGTAAATTGCTGAATACTGGCATAGATTGAGCGGCTTCAACAACTTTCTGTACTATGCTCGCAAAATCCCTCGAATCGCCAACTTCTCGCATATCATTGCACAGTTGCAGAATGGGACTCAGGTTTCTGAAAAAGAAAAACGTTTCAACTAAGTACAGATCCGTTAATTAAGTAAGTGTCACTTGCGGAAGTTAACTTCTCCTTAAAAAAAGCCATTACATTAGGATAGCGCTTGACAGTTGAAGTTCAACTACTCGACGATAGGTGGCACTATAGGTCGCTACGTCTTAATAATAATTATATGCCTACTAAACAATAAGCAAATGACGTAGATCAGAAAACCAGTATCTCGCAGTGCTTTATAATGTTTCCTTTATAAAATCGGTCTTCTTTATTTATAAAACAGGTGATAGGAAGAAGAAAACAAATTATATCAAATTAAGTACATATTTTTGGCACTTCGACCGTGTTTTTCTTCCTCTTTGTTGCTACATACCTACATACATACACATACATACCTATACGTCACGCCTTATTCCCTGCGGGGTAGGCAGAGACAACAGACCGCCATTCGCTCCTATTCTGACATACTTCACTCGCTTCACTCACATTCATCACTTTCGCCATACACGCTGTTTGTTGCTAGCTGTACTGAATCCAATGCTTACCCGTTGCTCTCTGTACTAACACGAGGAATATGGAGCCCTAGGATATCCTGATGATGTTCTTCTATGGGTATAGAGTAGTGGCCCAAGGTCGGTTCTCCCGTTCTATTGGCCTAGAAATAGATAAAGATGCAAAATTATTACTTCTTCTGAATACGTATACCTAATATCGTATCACTATAAATTTTCACAGTAAAATTTAACATAATGCATAGAAGTTCGATGAAACCAGACGAAAATTGGCTCTATCAGAATAGATCCGCGGTTTCATTTGTGAAATGTTCCAAAGGATAGGTATGAATTAGGTAGGCTAGGTAAGTAGGTACGTTAAGTTAGTAAATAACATTAATGGGGTATAAGTACGATGCCTTGCGCTTGGCATAGTTAAGTAGGTAAGTAGCTACTTTAACTTTTTTAACATTCCCACGTTGTTGTCAAAAAAGTTGTTGTTTTGTGTTGCCTAATGCTCTAGATAAGCAGTTAGTAAGGCGATGACTTAAATCAAAGGTACCTACCTCGGTAATGTAAATCTTCGGTTTGTCAAGCAAAGTCGGGGTCAAATCATCCGTCAAATGCCGCAGTACGACAGACTCCGAAAACCTTGCATCCAACGCCGATAGTTCTCCGCGTGCCCCATCGTGTGAGAGAATAATCACAACAACTGCTCCGTAAAGGCTAAAGTCCCTCTGGAAAACTGCAAAGTTTTTCTTATGGCTTATTTTATTTCCTTTGATCAATATGGCCTGCATGTGGAATGGGGTAGATTTTCAGAATGCGTGCCGTACGTTACGTACAATAAACGTATAACGTAACAAACGTACAATACGTACGTAGAACATACGAACAGCTACATATAGACGAATCATACACATACATACATATTCTTACGCCTGTATTCCCAAGAGGGGTAGGCAGAGCACATGAATTCAAAAATCCAGTGCCACGTTTAGCAATTTCAGGGTAACCAGATGGTTAAACGTGATATTGCAGTGACAGGTTGCTAGCCCATCGCCCACAATACACGAACCCTATCCCAGAGTCGACTCTTACGACACCCACAGTAAGAAAGGGGGAGGTGCTATTCTAACCCGGCACCACACGGGGGACGATAGACGAATCATGACTATTTCAAATTCCGTAACCACTTCTAGCATATTTTTTAAGTTTTAAGTTAAGACCATAAGCCATGCGACCCGCATTCGGTTAATCGTTTCGGTAGACCCCGTGTGCCGGATGCGGTAGATTTTATTTAATAAGTAGGTAAGTAGGTTGTTAGTATATTTCTATGACAAAACTTACATTCAGCGCATTTCTGTTCAACTTGACTGCGCGTTAAATCCGTGTGGATATCGACTTCAAATCTGAAACTCGTGAATGTTTCAACAAGTTGCGACACGACTTGGTTCGTAGAGTCTTTGTTTCTGCCCTCATTTTGTTGGTTCTGTATTTGTACAAACATCAGCAAAGCATTCTTTTGAAACCTAGAAAAGAAAATCTCAATTTGAATAGTCAAAATGTTATCCAAAGTTTTCATTAAAAATGTTTTGATTTACTTGATTTTTCGTGACCCTATTACGTACAGACAGCTGCAGAGAAAAGTATCTAACCCCCCCCGCCCTTACAATGTCTCATTACTAGGGGGTTACTTTTCTCTGCAGCTGACTGTACTTGTGTTACGTAAGTTTCGGTGCAGTTGAGTCTGTAAATCGATGTGGCGTAAAAAAATCAAACAAAAATTTGGTACAACTTTACGCCAAAATATTTATATGCAGAATTATAGATTTTGCATCTGCACCTGCATTTCTGTAAAATTCATACTTGAATCTAGTTGGCCAAGTTATTATTTTAAGCAGCTAAGAAGTAAGTAACTCATTTCATATTGTGTTTTAATGTTAATACTTACTAGCTAAAATCTATTGTTAATCCGTAGACTAACCTGACAGTTCACAGTAGGTAGAGGTATTTCAATAATAATGATGAGTTTTTCAATAAAATGTATTTAGGCATGTAAAGTGTATATAAGGAAAATAAACTAGTTCAATGAACTTTGTTAAAAAAAGGTCAGTTTAGTCTACACAATAAAAAACAAACTACATAGGTATACCTGTTAAGAGATATGAAACGGATTCACTCACGTCTATCTCTCGAGCGAATGTTTAATGTAAAGTGTCAAGACGTCAGTTTAGATATCCTTTTTATTTCACCCGTCCCTTGGTAGTTTTATGTTTAATTTACCTGTCTAGTTCGTATGTGATCCTTGCCCGAGTGGTTACCCGGACTCTAATTCCTTGACTTGATCCTTCTCCATTTTCATTTTGCCACGCTTCTGCAACTATTCCACCAATATTGTTTACAGGTCTCGCGTATATCGGTCTTTGGAATTGACCCGCTCCAGCAACGACAGACGACAAATCTGGCTGTGGTACTAAACTAGCCGCCTTTTGGACTGTATTTTTCACTACTTTTGCTGTGTTTACAATAGCGTCCCACCAAGACATGTTGGCAAACAGTAATCTTTTTTTATCGCTATTGACGTACCTAAATACTGGGAGATAACGGTGCGGTGTAATGATTGGCGGTAGACTGTTGTGCACTGAAAATATAAACTGGATTGTGAAGTAGGTAGATAGGTCTCTAGTTAGCCTCCTGACGACCAGCGTCAAATTATGTGTAGTTCAAAACTGACTCTTAATGTCAAAAGACAAGGTTACAAATAACTTGGATTTTATGTACTATGTATAGGAAGCAGGTCGTCAGGAGGTTAGACACAGACAGGACTAGGATGTTCAATGTCTTTGTGCCAACGAGTTTAAAATTATCACATCTGCCGGCTTAGCATGACAAGGCGCGTGTCGAGTCGCACGCGAGATAGAGTAAGGGTCTCACCAAACCATTCGATGCCTTTTCGGCAAAATGCGGGTAGAAAAAGCTTTATGTCAACGCAATAAGGGCGAACAAGACGTGAATTGGCTCGGCCATTCTCGGTCGAACGAGCCGAGCCGATTGACGTCTTGTTCGCCCTTATTGCGTTGACATAAAGCTTTTTCTACCCGCATTTTGCCGAAAAGGCGTCGACTAATGTGGGGAGACCCTAAGTAGTTAGGCCTGTCACTGTTTAACTAGAGACGTTAAAAATGATAGCCATCACAGTATCTCGCGTGCGTGTCGATTCCCTTGTGTTGCCGTGTTAAACCTACCTACTGTTAGTGAAACGTGTCGCTTGTGGACTTGATCTTGTAGCGACTCTAGCGCCACCTATCGTACAGTAGTAGAACTCCTTTTTCAAAACGTCATCAGCTGTCAAAGTGTTCTACAACGCGCCAGCGAAGTTTCTAAGATCTTTGTTGTTTTCTAAGTTTTAAGTTTTTTTTTAAGTTTGTTTATGTTTTCTAAGATCGGTTGTTCTCCGTTAATTTATATTACTACAAGTGACGATATATGACTGAAAATGATCCAAAACTGCTAGACTTAAGCGTTGCAAGGATAGAATGGCTGGCTCGATAAAAAATAATTGCCTGTAATTAATTTTATTTCATTATGCTATGCCAACAGGATAAACTGATGATAAAATACTTGCAAATACAGAATAAGGATAAATAACATGTTGTCTTTTTCGCTCATTTTGCGGTCATGATAACAAATGCTCCCTGTACAGTCATGTAAAAATATTGTTGTTCATAACTTTACATAAACACATGTTGCATGACTTGCATGTGGTTGTATTGGTTCGAAATTAAAAGGCGAAAAGGGATACCCAACGGGGTAGCCAACCAAGGACCTTAAAATAAAGGATAAAACCACTCTAACGTTACAAAACACGTTGCGCCCCGCTAATCTACTTTACGACCTAGTGTGGCTCTTTTTGCTACTTTTATGAGCTCTTTAAACGTACACTTGAGGCTATTGGACGCAGAGAAGAACGATGAAGTTGTTGTTGTAGTTGTATGACTCTTTATTGCACATAAAACAATTACATAGAATAATATTACAGAACAACAGTGTAACTTACGTACAAAGGCGAACTTATCCCCGAGGGGATCTCTACCAGTTAACCTTCGTTGAAGTTATTTTTACAGGGCTTCTTTGTTACTTTTTTATTTATTTAGCTGTCCTCCGCGTCTCATTTTTCACGCGAGTGGTTGATGAGTAAAATTATGACCAATTCGTACCTAGCTCATTTCGCTAACCGATTGATTTGGCATTTTTTTTTGCAACAGTAACTAGGTATTCAGGATATGTACCCAGACAGCCCGGACTATCCTGTAGAGGGAGTGGGGGCAGCTTGATACGGTTTTTTTGCTTCACCGATAAAAAGAAGAGGCATAGAGCAACTGCAACAAAATTATTCTTCAAAGGTCGAGTATGTATCTGGGTACAAACGTACATTCAAATTTGTCTGTAAAAATGTACTTAATTTTTTTTATGCCAATTTTTCTGAGAAATGGTTTTCGTATCAAACTGCCCCGTATACGGGGTGCATTCATACATGCCAGGGGCACTTAGATTCACTTATACATCTCCATACATTATTAACATAAATTTATTCAGAAACAAAGTAAAATGCATGTATTCCATGGTTACAAACTTAACTTATGAAATTCATTCTCGTTTATAACAAATTAACGTCAAATCGATGTAGTAAAGTTGCTATCTTTATTTCTTGTAGATAAAGTGCCATTAATCACATCAGAAATTGTAGATTCTATGACAGTTTCATCTATAGACACTCTATCGGTCTTTTTTTTGTATTTGCAAACCATTTCCTGAAAGAAAGAAAAAACTTACCTACTCTCATACTGTTGATATAGTATCAATCTACCCCATTGGCCTCCGTATCAATGTGCCCCAAAGTACTTTTTAAAATTATAATAATTATTAAATAAATACTGAAAGTAACTAAGAAAATAAAAGCATTTTATATTGTTCTTTAGTCTATATACTAACTGCATAATTTGGACTCTTTCGAATAACAAAACAACACTGCCTAATGATACACTTCTTATAATTGACGTAATTTTAGTCTCAACCTAAAAAAACGTATCCGTACTTGTCGTCTGCGACACACCGACCGAGCGGCGGCGATATTCCGGCAGCTGATTGGGCCCGTTGGTGGTGTCTATGTGTGTGTGAATGAACAGTGCACGATCGTTCGTTTAGTTTCTATGCCCGCCGTATCTATGTCCCCCGTGTATCAAGGTACCCACTTTCCCCCTACAACCTTGTGTAGGTTAAGTTTGTCAAACAACAGTTCTGAAGTAGGTACCTATAGTTTCCGAATAAAATTATATGCGAAATAGCTTTCACGGAAACGGTAAACCCTGGCAAATACACAGTTACGTCCCATATTTACATTTAATATCAATGGACTTACCTACTGGAAGATAGAGGTGTAAATATATATTTTAGTACCCTACATATGATTATTCCAAAAAAAAAATCGAATTGTGGGTAGGTGTGCGCCAGACGTTAGTCACCGTAGCATGCGTTCTCAGAGGAAGGGGAACGAATTAGTCGAAAATATGTTATGTCGAGTGAAACTTGTTTTTAGTGCTCTATTTGTTTTAAATAGTCTGTGCTCCAGTTTTAGTGGGCGCTCAACACTATCGGCTCTGAAGTTTGATACTTTTCCTCTTATCGAACGGGATTTGGCAAAAGTTGTAAATTTCAACACATGGTACATTTTAGCCGGCGTGTACCTACATATATGTGTACATACATCAGGCCTGTATTCTCTGATGGGGTAGGCAGAGTACACAGACGCTAAATAGACAAATCCAAGAATGCGCGGTGTTGGGTTTAGAGCACATTTCTATTTGCTGTGGATGTCATAGGGGGCGACTAAGGAAACAGGTTAAGATACATTTTAGGCGACAGGCTAGCAACCTGTCATTATTATAATTAATTAATCCTAAAAATATGGTAGAAATACGTACTTAGTTACAAAACGTGAAGTGTAGTAATAGTTTTGTCTACATAGCGTTTCGTGTGCTCTGCTTACCCTATTCGGAAAAACAGGCGTGATCCGTGATGTATGTGAATAATTTTGTTTATGTATGTGTTATTCCCTAAGTACTAAATTAATAAATGCGAAAATACTTATCTCTCTCGTGGCAATAATTTGTGTTTCACCTCTTTCTTTCCACGCTTGATCACAACAAAGCGAGCGCTGATATACTTTGTGGCATGACTAGGGAGTATTTAATACGAATAAACAAAAGGCAAAGGTTTGTTTTACCATATCATCCTGACGTGATTTTCCTCCTTGGCTATGACTAGCACATTCGTCGCGTGTCTGCGCTTCCACCCACTTACCACGGCAACCTTTCTTATATCGTTTAGGAGAGCGAGCGTGCTAGGGTTGCTCATGAAGTTTATTTAAATACTCTTATCCCAGAAAGAGATACCAAAATGTCGGAATATCAGTTTTTTTTTATTCCGCCATTGATCGGACCAGGGAGTGTCCACTTTTATCGACCCACATATCACAAGGATTTTTAAATTAATTTTGGTTAGATTTTCAAAACTATAGTAAATTAGAAACCAAACTTTTTGTTCTTCTGAGTGTGCCTTTAATCAAACGAAAAAAACATTTAGTCTGGGAATTAGTAAGTATTAAAGAGGTAAGGTACCAATGCTCGACGTCTCAGCACCCAGTAGATGACACCTATCTGTCACCTGTTGTACTATGACATAAGGTTGCAGGTGCCATGCATTGGGTCATTGCCGAGCAAAGAGATGTTTACCTTATTCATTATTCGTACTACTCTAATGCTCGATCGACTCTAACTAAAAAGTTCTCTAGGTAAAGAGTTGTGACGTCCCATTACTCGTACTGGTTTTTACAAACTGAGTGATTAAAAAAAAAACAGATTCTTTCAGTCTTCCCCATAGTTTACGAGTGACATACATTCATGTTTCAACGCATTATGCGTGTAACAAAATGGATTTCCGCGTTGGTTCGTGGACGGGACAAAAGGACTCCCAAGGCGCCTGTTCGCGCCCGCACGACACGTGGCTGCCATTCTAAAACTTTACCACCCTTAAGTGTTATGAAACTTAGCCAAGATTTAGTCACACACACACATCACATTACATTTCTATTTCCAAATGAGGTAGGCAGAGCATACGAATTAGGCCATGTCTATGTCGAAGGCGGATTGTATAATCCGCCGTTTTACATTACGCCTAGCCGTTTTGCAAAACAGCGCCATTTTGTAATGCGGCGCCTCAACGTTTAGCCGGATTGAATGTGGCTGAATAAAAAACCGCCGGAATGAATTCGGCGCTAAACGTTATTCATTACGGCTAGGCAGAATGTAATACGGCGAGAGATTAGCCGCCACTTTGTCGTTTTTAGTTCAGATTTTTAACACTCGTGGCGCTGCCTAACATAAATAGTAGAGGATTTAGAGGTTTTAACAGGTTAGGTTAGGTTAGATTACATTAGATTAGGTTAGGTTAGGTTAGTTTATTTTTATTTATTTTATTTAGCATTCTTTATTTTGTAACTATTGTTAGATTGTTACCCTACAATTTTAGTAGTAGTACAATGCGGCTAAACGTGGGCCGCCTTATTGAAGAACGTATCGCAATTACAATCCGGCTGAACGTTGAGTCGCCGCATTACAAAACGGCGCTGTTTTGCAAAACGCCTAGCCGTTATGTAAAACGGCGGTTTATACAATCCGCCTGTGACATCTATTTCACGACACGTAGCCACGTAGCTAAAGGTTTAAAGTTGAAAGGTACTATAGGGACTGATTGCTAGCCTGTCGCCTAAAATATACCATGACCTATTTATTTCCTTAGGCGCCTTTTACGACATCGACAGAAGAATTGGAGAAGTGTTACTCTAAATCCGACACCACACTGGGAAGATATACCTAGTCAACGTTTACAAATGCTCATCCTTACAGGTTTAGGTAGGGTCAGGGAGGGTACAGTTGCTCGAAGGGAACAGTCGCTCGAATGCACTGTGCTGGAAACTGAAAGAGCTATCTATCTGCCCTCTACGTTAATGAGAAGCGTTAGACATGTGATCATGTTCGAACTAATCCGTGAGCCGCTCCGGCGCCCCACGGCTGTGTGATGACGTGGTTTGACTTTTACTTGGCCGAATTTACATTTTCACGAAAGTTTGACTTTGTTTTTTGACAATTTTTTTGTAGAATTCTTAATTACTGTTGTTTTTGTCGAAAAGTATGACTAATCTACTTGGTATTGACTGATAATTCAGTGCTCTAGGTCTATGCGTTTGTTTCTAATTTGATCATTATTTCTAATTGACGTCAGGGTCAACAGTGGCTCGATTTGGAGAAGTACACACTGGCTCGCGAGCCACTGTGTACGTATGAAATTATAAATGAGTAATAAAATTACTACCGACAAAGTTTAATTTAATAAAAGTTGAATAAAAATGTCGTTGATGTTTCATAGAACTTTAAATTTAAAACCTGACTGCTAATATAATAAAAGTTAAAATTTATACCTACCTACCTATTTGCAGAATGCCGCGACGTAAGAGATTGCCTTCAGTACCTAGAAAAATAGTCAACCACACGGCCTACTTGAAAGTTTTTATTTTTGCTAAAAATTTCAGCGCTCCCATAGGAGCAACATAACGTGTGTATCACAATAATTACGCAAGTTCTAGATGAACAGTCATTTTAGATAGGTATTAAGTATATCAAATAGGTCATCAGTCACCATTTACTGGTAGTACACAGAGGCTCTATTCAGTCCGTAGCCACTGTGTACTGTTAGAACCACTGTATACGGAGGGTGGTACACAGTGGCTCGAGCCACTGTGTACTGTTAGAGCAACTGTGTACTAGGGGGTACTAGTCACTGTGCACCTATAGTAGTACACAGTGGCTCGATTCCCATTTTTTAAAAAAAGGTCTTTATTTCTTTTTCGGTGTAAGTTATGGGAAATATATTTACTACATATAAAACTTGAATAATGAACGCTGCTATGTGCCTAGAAAAAATAGTTCAATCACTAACACTTTTGATACTATAGCTCGTTGAAAAAATCCTAGCGACTGTACCCTCCTTGACCCTACTGGTTTTAAAATCGTGGAATAGAATAGAGTGACAGACTAAAACTTGCTGACGTCCCAGGTTGAAGCACTTAATCCTAATTCAAATTGTATAAAATTCTGAATCTAATTGCGATGGTTCGGTGAAAGAGATTATTTTTAGGGTAATAGCTAATCTTAAATCTTCTTTCTGTGCTTTGTTAACGTCTAGGATTTACAAGACTAGTATGGACGGGTGACGGGTTCCATGACCATATTGGGGATGTGGTAGAAAAAGGCCAGGTCAAGACTACTCGAAACCGACGAGCATGTATGAATGGATAAATTAATGTGGGTTAAGTAAAAGAGGTACGTCAGGATCGTAGCGATTGGAATAAAATAGTTTCTAGTTACTACCTATCTCTGTGAGAAAGAAGGATGACAGTATGTAATTTAAGTAAGTAGGTACTTTTTATGTGTTTTGTTTTCACGCAAAAATATTTTCCGTTAATAAACGTGAAAAGTACCTTAATACTATTTAATTTGCAGCTAATTGACTTTCCTAGATGGAAGTGCGAAAGGCGAGAAATTACGAACACTAATAAACATTAACATAAAACCTAATTTCAGGATTAAGTCGGCTTCATTAGGCACTTTTCACCGGTTTCGCGGCCGTAAACCTCGACAGCTGACATTTCTGGCGTGACATTCTCTTGTTTCTCGCAGAGTGCGTCTCTCTCAGACCGAGTTTAATCGAGAGAGATGTAGATAGTGACAAATCTACACGCGTTATTAAATCCGGCTGGCATCCGCGCCGTATCTCAGACGTATTTCGGAGTGAGCAGTAAAACGAAATTACTTGGGACAGATTTGAAGGCCCCCAGGGCTGGCTACTGCGAGTTTTTAGGGGTTATTTACATAGGGCCCGCGCGGACGGCGCCGTTACGGAGTGCGAACCCTAGTCGGACGGAAAAATTGGGGATTTCGACCTTTGCATAATAATATTATGAAGCGATATTGGAATATGTGCGATTAGATTAAGATTGTGGAATTTGGCAAGGGCAATGCAAAACCGTGAAGAGGTATAGTTGTGCAACTACCCCTAGCGCCACCTAACGTCGACTAGAACTTGCTCTAAAAACGTCATCTACATCATGAACTGTCTAAGTGTTGTACATCGCGCTAACGAAGTTTCTTTAATCGGACGCATAAATGCAACTCCCAACTATCTCTCTGTGGACTTCAATCCCCAGACATAGAATCTGCCTGGAAAGAGATAGCTTGAATGGAGTCTTTCCCACAATTGTATAAAATGAAGCAGGGTAGAGGTTCTTTTTTTACATAAACCCCTTTCAAAGTTTTCCCGGTTTTGGCGAACATTCTTCTGCTACACTTCTTCCAAGTTTCTAAATACAGTTTTTTCACGACAGGATGAACAGACTCCTGGTGAATGTGCAAAGGTTTTTTGGGGTTCACCTGGTGCACTTTAGAAATCACTGCTAGATGAAGGTAGTTTTGTGTGATCTTTGTGTATCCCCGGCATCAAATTTGGCAAAAATTGTCAGATGACAAATAGAGTTTTAAGTCACTTTGGTGGTAAGCGGTGAACTTATCTCTGCTCTTTAAATCTTTCCACGTGGGATGCCGTAGATCGACACTTATGCCATTATTGTTTCTTTCTATCCACGATTCTGCACAATATAGCCCTGCGGAGACGACAGACGGACTTTTTAGTCTGTGAAAATAGAACCTATGGAATTATATGCAGTACCACACACGACGCGCCGAAAGTCCGGCGCACAATGCATACAATCCACGCAGACTTTTTGTGCGCCGCAGACTCGATCGCACAAAAAGTCTGTCGTCTGCGCTGCACCTATATTGAAACAATAATGGCTGGGTCGAATACATACATATATAAAATCATGCCTGTATTCCCAATAGGGGTAGGCAGAGAACACAAAACGCTACATGGACAAAACGATGACTATTTCACGTTTCGTGGTCCCTTCTAGCATTTTTTTTTGTTTTAAGGTGGCAGGTACAATAGTAACAGGTTGCTAGCCTGTCGCCTAAAATGTACCAAAGCCTATATCCTTAGTCGCCTCTTACGACATCCATGGAAGAAATGGAGAGGTGTTATTCTAATCCCGACACCACACGGGAATCGAATAATTAGTCTATTTGTACTTATCGTATCTCATGCTTTTTTTTGTTTTAGGCAATGATTAGGCGCCTTTCTTCGTTGACGTGAAGTCATTATTCATTCAATTTAGTGGACCTTGCTTGTCATGGAAATAAGTTAGTAAAAGCTATTTTTCACAAAGAATCAGCATAGCTGTTCAAAGAGGAAACGCTGCCAGCCTTTTGGGCACCATGCCACGGGGGCCCTTTTTAGATTTAATTTAGTTATTTTTATTGTTATTATTAAGTATGTTTATAGTCCGTCATTTTTAGGTTTAAGTTGTAAATAACATGTACTTTTTTCATTATCCAGTTAGTAAAAAGCTATTTCTACAATAAATACAATAATCCTTTAGGTAGTTGAACTCTTTTGTGAACTATTCAGACATCATACAATAACAAATGCTAAAGAATTTGGTTAAGAGATGGGTATCACTAACTTCTGTCTGATCCAAATTGTATTGTTTTTTATTGGTGTTCAATAAAGAACTTACTATTGTAGAGTGGTTAAAACCATCACTCAAAATCTTGCCATGTTTATTGCCGACCACTCTATGTATGCCCATTTAATTAAAATGTTAATTTACCTACATATCTACTTATTACGGGCTAAATACCTAAGTTGTTCGAAACAGAGTGACTACCTATATGGTTTTTAACCCTGTAACTACAATTGAAAAATAAGGTGATATTCAACTCTACCAGCAACCTAAAGTATACAAAACTACAATAAGTTAAAACCCTTAAAGCTGACTAAGCACTAAAATGTGCACCCCTTTACCACAACACAGCTCTTATTCAGACCGAGCTGTTTAATTGACACTAAATGCTATATGCGGCTACAAGTTCGCGTGTGAACTGTTGTAAGAGCTTACTTCAGCTTAGAACTGTATACGAAACCACGAGTGACTAGTTTAGTAACTTAATGTGATTAGATTCCAAATACAGAGACGTTTCTCTTACTTTTAAAACGGTTGTACCAGATCACGAAGTTGGTGTATCGAATGAATTATTATCGAGAAAAGACTGTACGAGGTTACGGTACGTTTATTCCTCGGATTTTGGGAGAAAAATCGTGATATTCATTCCTAAAACATTGTAAGGGTCCTTCTCAAAAAAGTGGCAACGCAACCTGTCAGTAGGTTTCTCTTAGAACTTTTTTTTTGTCATGCACTAATCTTGTA